>WNWU01000089.1:5021146-5032916 GCA_012654045.1 Ptyas mucosa
TGTGTATGTATATATATATATATATATATATATATATATATATATATATATATATATATATATATATGTTTTCTAGGAGCACTTTCTCATAATACTGTTGAAAGGCTTGCCATTTAGTGAGCCAACAGAAAAGTAATCCGGCACATTTTTGCTCTTTCCATTGTTAATCTCAATTGAATCTGCTCTGTCTTGCAGTTAGAGGACAATGTTCTGATTAAAGGCTCTCATCTCCCCACTTTCTGAATGTCACCAAGTGGAGAAACCCTCCAACAAGTACGGGACTGATGAAGTTGAATAGCAGACAACCTAAAACCTGATTTTGAACGTGGGTTTAGTGCTATACTAGAAAAATGGCAAACCTGTATTCTTCAGAATACAGTTTGGTTCTCTTCTTTCTAGAAGTTGTTGAAATTATAATTCCCAGCATTCATCACTATTGGCCATGCTGGAATTCAACAGTATCTGATAAGAACAGGAATTTAACAACATTTTGGAGATCCAAATGTTTAATCATAAACTTTGGCTACTCACTGTACTCATTTTCCCTGCTGAACTTTTCTATCAAAGCAAACTACTTTTCATTTTATGCACTAGAGAGTTCAGAGTAGCTTTTCTCAAGAAATGAAAGTTTTGTGATCAAATATGACCAACCACTCAATCCAATTAATTCTTTTTACATTGACGTTCCGCTTCCTTCCTCCAATAAAGTTGCAAAATTAGACCACTTTATGAAGCTCAGCAATGCCTATATTATTTTATATAGAATAATTTTCAAAATACTAGCACACGTTAACATTTTATAATGAAGCCATTTTTGTTTTGCTTAAAGAACACTGAATTCTACATCTGTATAAATTATGCCAACTGAACATCTTAACAAAATCTCTTTCTTTCTCTCCCTCCATACCCCTCCCCATCTCTCTCATTTTGCAGAGAGGCAAGGAGCTGAAATTTAGTTCACATTCATGAGAAATCTCATTAAGATACCCTTGTCTCTCCCACAGGTTCAGAAAGCATTGGCTATATATTTACAATTTTTGTAGATAATATAAAGACTGGACATGTAGTCTTCTTGGAAGGTGAATTTTTCGTGGCATACTATATTCATTTGTTTTGCCTTGTTTCAGCATCACTGCATGCACAGCTTGTCAATATTTTTAAGAGAGGAAAGCTATCGCTATTACTATGGTAGATCAATGACTATTTCACACCACCATCTATTTCACCCTCGATCCTGGTGAAATAGTAAGGGAGAACTGCAAGAGTTCTAATTTAATCCAACCTCAAAACATTGAGAATCTCAAAACAAGAAAATAGCCTTTGCTCCCTTTTATGCTGCATTCAGGGTTTCTGGATGCTTTCTAAAACAAATCATCCTGGCTGCTACCGGTATGAACATGAGGAATGACAAAATGACACTGCATCCTGCTCATCCTGTTCCCTGCATCATTAAAGACCTGTACCACTCTTAAGATCAATGAAGTGTTGGTGGAGAGCAGAGTGGGGGCACCACTGGGACCATGGTTTCCTGCATATAAGAAAACATCTTTCCTCTGAGCTCTGCAGAACTTTAATACTGCAAGCTGGAACTAGACCTCTTCTGATTTCTGATTGACTTAGAAGTAAAATGGCTTAACTACTCAATCACAACTATTATATGACCATGGATATACAGTGCTGATGCACTGTAAAGTCCCCTATATGATACTGCTGTTAGAGGCAATGTGTACATTATTACACAGTTAGAATGAAAGAGTTCCAAGAAAAATACTGTTTCTTATATATTTTGTAGCTATTAAAGTAGGTAAAATATCTTTAAAACCTTCATCTAAAATCATGAGGACTAGGGATTGCATGTACAGGAAACGGAAGATGTAATTTGAAAGTTTAAATTTAGTGCTGCATTTACATTACTATTTGTAAAAGTCCATAAAATCATAGTACCTGAGAGACCTTCTTTATCCTGGTATTCTTCATCCCCAGTTGGGAAGTTGACTTTAGTCAAACAGAAAGGATCTGGCTTATCATCTGCTATTTCCTCCCTTCTGTTGCACACTCATGGAGTACTGGTACTGGTACAAGAGCAATTTGTTGGAGAATAAAGGAGCAACATCGCTTTTCTTTGCATTTTATTGGCTGTGTTCTGCACCCAGAATATATAAAAGTGGCAAATTAAGCATTTCCTATAACTGTCCCTCTATGTCAGGAAAAGGTTGAGTTGAACAAGACATCATAACAGATGAACTATAAAAAGTGAAGGTTTAATGGCTCTTTATACTGAAAAGTAGTTAAATCATGACAAATATGTCTTTAATTATCATTATTCTATAGAAGAGCAGAAGGGCTGATCTGTATACAGAAACAGGATAATTATAACCAGAAGCACAAGCAGCCATAGAATCTTGGAGTTATTGCAAAATAAACCTTGATTCATTGGTTTACAGTCCAAGACCAAGTCAAAACTATTTAAAAATATCACATATCATTAATACCTGTGTAAGTAATTATATAGAGTACATACATATATGAAAGAAAGACACTGTATAAAGTTAAGATATAATTAAAGTGACCAAATGATTTCTATAAGCTAAAACTAAAAATAACAATTTTGTTGCTGCCTTCAAAACACCTGGATATTAGTCATTTAATAAGAATACCTCAAATCTCCTCATTATGGGTGAGTTTATCAGACTAAAGAGTAGGTGTATTAGCTCTGATCTTTTTCTCTAGTAAGAAACAGGAAAGAGAGAGGAACTCTTGTCACTTTTCCTAGAGCCATCTTCTATCAAAGAAGGTGATTAAATCTTCATCAAACATTTAGAAAAACTAATTAATTTGTGCTTAAAGAAATTTCATAATACTGCAAGAATGCTATCTTTTCTGCATATATCCTCAATTGTAGGAAAGTAGTGACGATATCATGATAGCAATAGCACTTAGACTTATATACGGGTTCATAGTGGTTTACAGCCTTCTCTAAGCAGTTTACAGAGTCAGCATATTGCCGCCAACAATCCAGATCTTCATTTTACTGATCTCAGAAGGATGGATGGCTGAGTCAACCTGGAGCCTGTCAGGATTAAATTGCTGGCAGTGGGCAGAATTAATGCAATACTGCATTCTAACCACTGGGCCACCATAGATATCACTTGCAAGTCCTGAAGGACTACTGAAGGACAACTGGCTGTGTTAAAGCTTGAATACACCCAATTTGCCCTGAAGCTCTTTTCAAGATAAGAAGAAACAGCCAAATCATGGGGTTTATTATTATTTTAAAAGTGGGGCAGGGATAAACCTATGCAATTTCAACTTAAGCAGCATTCCTGCCTGGAAATTACAGACTCATTATGTTCAGAGGAAATTTGGAAGGCTGATTTAAGTTTTTCAAAATTCCAGTGTCTTGAGGTGAACTTGGAAACTAACACAACAGATGAGGCCTTATTTTTATAAGGTATTAGGGATGGGAAAAACACCGTTTAGTGTTTTTTAAAAAGGCTGCATGAAAATATTAATGTATTTTGGGGGTACATATTTGGTAATATAGAAATTCTCAAACTATAGCTTGGGGTTCTGTAGAAGGCCTCAAACATCTGGGAAGGGGAGAATCACACTAAAAACAAACAAGACCCTGAACAGATGCATGAAAATAGAACCATAAAATTTGAGAAATCCTGTGTCATAAAGATTAACATTTAATCATTAAAAGCAGTATATTTATTTCTTGCTTACCTCAAACACCAATGAAATCATTACTGTTATTCATAGGAAGAGGCGACACACACAAAAATTCATTTCTCATTTTAGAGAATAAGCAGTACTGCCACATTTGAAGACCACTATTCCAATATATTTTCTTCAATACATCATTTTACTAATATTTGCTAATATTTCAATATTGTATTGTATTGATGATGTATTGTATTGTATTGATGATGTATTTACTAATATTTCAATAGATCATTTTACTAATATATGGACTTTGGCAAGCAATTTTTCTCAACACAATGCATTTTAATCCATTTTTACTAATATAGGTGTCACTCCTCTCCTTGATATATACATATTTGCAATACTTTCTTTCCAGAGGATTGTACTACTATACTTAGAGAAATGCAGATTTCAAAAATTAATTCAGTTTGCCTCAACAGTCATTTTGACAGCATGAAATTACTAAGTTAACATTATTAAGTGAATCGAACTTTACTTGGCATTACACTATAAGATGCTCATGTAGAGTGCTCAATCCATTCTAGAAACACAGTTTATGTATAAGTCTTTTCAAAAAAAAATGTCTCCCATAGCCTCCTTCAGAACCCATTGAGAACAAAATAAATACCTTTTTTTGGGGCGGCTATTAGTTGCTCCATTCCTCCCCCTACACACACACACACACACACACACACTCTATTAGATTCAGAACTTTTACTGTTTTTCTCCAGATATGTGGAAATGAGGAACAACTGATATGCACTTAAATTTTATTCATGAATTTATCACCTTATACTGCCAGGCTGTTTCCTCTGTATCTGTTGATGAAAGAAGCCTTGGGGCTAGCCAACAATTGCTGCCTTCACTGGTCAATCAACTTAGCTATTTGCATTTCTGGTTTTGGAGAAAAAGAAAGAAAGGAACTGTGTAACTGTGAAAAAATTGTAGAGAAATTCTAATGCATCAGTAGTATACCGATTTTCCATTTTTTCCTGTAAAACTAGCAGTGTACAGAAATGTTACAGGGAAAACTTTCCCCATCATTTCCACCTTTATGTTATGGAAAGTTTCCAAGTAAAATTCCCTCAGGGCAGTAATTTATCCTAGTAAAGGTTTGGGTACAGTACTGAGGGGAGGGGCAAAGAGGTAGGAGTGGGGGTCAGTTCTAGGCCTACAATGGGATAGGAAATCAAAGTAACTTCCAAACCTATACCCGAGGAGACTGAGCTTAAAATAAAGCAATGAGCGGTCCTATAGCAACATTTCACTATGAGCATACCTACTCTGAGCTAAGAAAAAATATCAGCCAGGGTTGTTTTTTTCCATCTCATTCCTCCATTTGGCACTGGGAGAAATGGAACTGGCTGAGATGGAGAACCCCTGATGCCAAAGAACCCCATGGCAGCTTCTTCTAGATAAGGCAACACTGTAAATGTGTGCAGAGAAAATCAGTCTGAACTCTGAAATTGTTTCTTGACCCATAAAAATTTTCTTCCCCAGGCATTATCTGAGCCAGTCAATCCAGGAGACCCTTTTTAATCTGCTTTTGAGCTGTGGAACATTGCCTGTTAGATTTGACCAGGGGAATTTATTATTCATCCATTTAACCCAGCTCTTATGTCTTATGTGTTAACATGCTGGGGAAGTTAAGCCAGTCACAGTATTAGCATCTGCTAAAAGCTGATAGGCTACATCTCTTGATAATGTCAGAGCCTTTAGCATTGCTGCTAAAAAAAAAAAAGCAAGTTTTGCAGCAGCATATGACTGAGGAAGTCAATTTTGGATGCCATTCAGGAAGTGGTATTTATGAGATTTGACCAGAAAGAATAACCTGGTAATAAGACATGGGTGAGGGTAGAAGGAATGGAATGGGCTGCTGGATCAGTTTGCAGCTCCCATTCTGATCAAAGGACAGACATAATTTCTCACAGCTTGGGCTGACGTAGAAGATGCCAAAAGTCAAGTTAGGTTTTAAAATTCTGCCAATTGAAATTTGAAATCTAAATTCTACATTCAAATTTATACGGTTATAGGTATCCCTGTTTTCCTAAAAATAAGCCCTATCCTGAAAATAAGCCCTAGCATGTTTTTTACGTGTGCACTTAATATAAACTGTACCCCCCCCCCCCCCAATAAGCTGTACTTAAGAGCCTGCACAGCTGGCTTCCCACCCATTCCATTTGATTGCTCATGGTGCCACAGCCACAAGGCAAGGTGGGTGGGGTGGAGCTGCCCCACATGGTCCATTCTGGTTTATATCAAGGCCCTATAGCCAGGCCATCCACACCTCTACAACTGCCTCACAGTGGCAGCACCGGCAGCCATGTACAGCAGGAGTCCACATGGCTGCTGACCGACTTCTTCTGCTTACTCACAGCTGCAACAGAACAGGAGGCCGAGCAGTATGCTGGTGCTGTGGCTGCAAGGCAAGACAGGTGTCAAGGCATGAGTGGCTTGGCTGTGAGGGCCCTGAGGTAATTAGATGCAGAGCATGTGGGGCAGCTCCACCCGTCTCCCCACCTCACAGCAGTGACACTGGCATGATGCACAGCCTCCTGCCCTGCCACAAGCAAGCAGAAGAAATGGGCCTCCCGTACATGGGGGGAAAATAAGACACTGCCCCCCCCAATAAGCCCTAGTGCTTATTTTGAGAAAAGAAAATAAGACCCGGTCTCATTTTTGGGGAAACATGGGTATGTGAAATAGTATAGGGTCTCCTGCTTGGGTGGAGGGTTGGACTGGAGGACCTGCAGCATCCTTTCCCTCTATTATTCTTTTATTTTTTCTAAGATCACGTGTATCCCCATCAAACCCAAAGAAAGTCCTGAATGGTGTAGAATCTCCTGCCACAAGCAGGCCTAGAAGACCTCCATGTTCCCATCCAACCCTATTATTCTATGTTCTATTTAGTCATCAAAGTATGAAACAACTTTGCTTTGTTTAAATAGTAATTCATAAATTTAGATTCTTAATTCATAATTTTTTTTAAAAAAAATTATTTATATGCCGCCCTTCTCCAGAGACTCAGGGCAGCTTACAATGCGTTAAGCAATAGCCTTCATACTTTTGTATATTTTATACAAAGTCAGCTTATTGCCCCCACAACTGGGTCCTCATTTTTATCCACCTTAGAAAGGATGGAAGGCTGAATCAACTTTGAGCCTGGTGAGATTTGAACTCGCAGTAATTGCAGGCAGCTGGATGTTAAATGCTGCCTTAGTAGGAGGCATTAGCCTCCTACGCCACTCATAACTCATTTGTATCTGGATTGCAAAAACCCAGATGAACACTAGATAGAAAAAGACATCATTTTCTCAGATATTACTGAAAAAGTACTGTGTATGAAATGCTGAGGTGAACATCCAATTGTCAACTGTCCAACTAGTGAACTCAAAATAAGGAAACACTCTTGGGAGCTTTGAATTCTCAAAAATAAAATTTTATTGGGTATACCATTTTGGTATTGAAGAATCAAAACCAGCTCTGGTTTTCCCGCACAAATGCTTGCTTAGTTAAACAATAGCTTCCCTTTCTCCCCACCCCTGTGTGATCACATTGTCCAATTATGAGAAGTCCTTTTGCTATGGGAACTGTCCATCTCTTTCTCAAGCAGTTGCGGTGGTGACCTTGATGGTTGCCAGGCTCTCACAGTCTGCGCACACATTCTCAGCATTCTATTTCACCTTTCCCTCCCCCCAGTTCAATGGCAAGTTGAAATGTGTTAAGGTTTGAAAGAGACAAAGCGGTTCAATCTTGACAGCAATATTCACACATGGAATACTTTTTTTAAAAAGGTGGAAGATATAGTATATATAAACAATTTTGCTTCAATTCTATTTATATCATACTAATAGGTACCCATGCTGGGTGTGGATACCATTGGGGTTTACCATTTCAGTTTCACACTTCTTTATTAAAAGACATATTTGAAACTAATTCACACTCTAGCAAGAAAATAACACTCTGGCTCTATTAATAGGGGGGGAAAGAGCTTCTCCACTGATGCTGAATGGACAGTGCTGACCCTTGTTAGTTCAAAATAATTGTGTGATATGCAAGGCAGCAAGGATTGTCTGTTAAGAAAAGCAGCAGCTAATCTGTATAAACTTGAAATACACATCATGAGTAGAGGACTGCAATTGATTTGAACATTTCACATCCAATTTTCACATTTTAAGCAGATGGCATTTTTTAAAAAAATTTTTTTTAAAACCTCTAGAAGAATTAGCCAATTTTGTTTAACAAAAAGAAAAAAAACTAAGGATCCCCGGGATACTAAGCATCTATATTTATAAGAAATGGTTAGTAGGAAGAAAAGTCCCTTCCTCCCTAATTTATATTTCTAAAGAATGGTTTTAGAACACATTATGTACTGATTAGGAATCCTTGGGCAACAACAGCATTTACAGTACCATTTGTTACCCCCTGCACAAAGCTTTTTACTTTAACATAAACAATTTAAGTGACTATTATCTTTAATCTATATTCAATAAGTCTAAGACGAAGCAGCTAAATTATTGGAATCCAAGATGGTGGTGGTTTAATGTTTGGTTAAGATAGCTAGACAAAAAACTTGAGTTAAAAAGAAGTTTCACATGAGGGCTTAAAAATGGTTAATTCTGTGTGTTTATTTATGGTCACTAACTAATTCATATCAATATAGACAAACGCATAAAAGAACAAAATCATATTATTCATTATAATCTAAATAAAACCAGAGGAAAAAACATTGCCTTCTGGTACCTTGAGCAATGATTGCCAAATGTACATAGCAATTGAACAAAATTTAACTACCTTCTATGTAACACTGGGAAAAAAACTGGACTGCAAATTAATAACATATGCTTTGTTTTGTTTGCCAGAAATCTTTTCCCAAAGGGGGGGAGATTGAATCTGCTCTAAGAACTTTAGAAAAGTTCCATGAATGATATTCTTTGCTAACCTTGTGCGGCAGTGGTGGGCTTCAATTTTTTTTACTACTGGTTCTGAGGGCGTGACTTGGTGTGTGTGGCAGGGGAAGGATACTGTAAAACCTCCATTCCCTCCGCAATCCAGGGGAAGGTTACAGCAAAATCCCATTTCCTCCCGATTAGCTGGGACTTGGGAGGCAGAGAATAGATGGAGGTGATGCCAATCAGAGGTGATGGGGGGGAGGGGCCAGTCAGAATTTTTACTACCGGTTCTCCAAACTACTCAAAATTTCTGCTACCAGTTCTCCAGAACTGGTCAGAATCTGCTGAAACCTATCTCTGTTGTGCGGAGACAATGATATTCCAGACATGGAACGTTCTATTATGGAAGAAGATGGGGCATTTCAGTGAGCAGTATAAATGCCCATTCATCATTAGGTACTGATAGGGAATATGGTCATGTTTTCCCAGTTGCAATGTATAGCTGTGAAAGTTGGACCATAAGAAAGGCTGAGCGCCAAAGAATTGAGGCCTTTGAACTATGGTGAAAAGACTCCTGCGAGTCCCTTGGACTGCAAGGCGATTAAACCGGTCAGTCTTAGAGGAGATCAACCCTGACTGCTCTTTAGAAGGCCAGATCCTGAATATGAAACTGAAATATTTTGGCCACCTAATGAGAAGGAAGGACTCACTGGAAAAAAGCCTAATGCTGGGAAAGATTGAGGGCAAAAGAAGAATGGGATGACAGAGAATGAGGTGGCTGGATGGAGTCACCGAAGCAGTCGGCGGGAGCTTAACTGGACTCCAGAGGATGGTAGAGGACAGGAAGGCCTGGAGGAACGTTGTCCATGGGGTCGCAATGGGTCGGACATGACTTCGCAACTAACAACAAAGTGATAAGTTATAGATAATAGAAAGCAAATGCTGATAGTTTATGATATGCTGTGAAGCTGTATGTATCTTCCACTGCCAATGTACATCACCACAAATGGCTTGTGTTAAGATCCTTTAAACAGAGTCATAGCCCACAATCCTCAGCAACTTAGAAGGGAGAGATAATCTGCCAGTTTCCCCATAAAAGTGTTCATTTATTGGATTTGATTCTGAGTAAAACAATGTGACACTCATCCTCTCTACCTGAGCTTTTTTGTTCCAACTGTGATAGGAACATGATTTTTGGAGCAGTTAAGAAACAGGAATTGCAACCAAATCTGTAACTTTGTTTTCATTCTTTATTTTCTTCTTCTTAACAACAGATGGAATAGTTGAAAATAGCCATCAGATTTCATTTCTTTTTTTGTGATCAACATACAGAAAACTTACAGTATAACATGTAGTACCTAGACTGAGGATAAGGTGGCCATCATATAAATTGAATTGACATAGATGGCTATAGAAATTGAAAAAAATAAATAAAACAAAATCTAGATGGCCTTTTGATCATAAATTAAGATGGAATGTAGTTGGCTGCTGGTTATTTATCCTTAGAAGGAGAAGATACTAAGATTTTAAAAATTAGCTTAAAAACTAATAGTAGTGGTCACAAGCTGAGCAACTGATTTTCTGAGCAAAAAAAATATTTGACTATCTGGGAAAAGTTATTAGATGAGTAATCCATTAACCTATAATCAAGACAGAGATGTCCATGTATAACAGACTTACTAAGGGGAGAGGAATTCTGTTATTCCAAATGTCCATTAAATAAGTAAGCACATCATTGGCTTCAATGACATAAATGGATGCTAATGGCATGATTATGCAACTGATGTAAATTGCTGTGGATGATATCAAATTTAGATAACATAAATGCCAAACCTGGACTACTTTGAATATAAGAGCCTTGTCTGGTATTCTGGAGGAATGTCTGGTGGAAAATCTCATCCATTATATTCAAAGTGTTTAATTGTACTTTCAAAATTTAACAGCATATTTTAAGGGTTTTTGGCAAAAAGATTTAAGTCCCAAATCTACATTTAATCTGTATAACTTTGGAAAGAGTTTAAATAAATAAATAGAAAAACATTCAATCATATAATCTTTTCCTGTTCTATGCTTCTGAGATTTTTTTGAAACGAATCCAAGTATTAGTTTCTCTTATGAATTATATATTGTTCTTAATAGTAAAATCAATTTGTGCTGCAAAAAAGTAGTTGTAATTGCCTGCTTTATGTTTAATATATATGCCTGCTGACAATGTATAAAATGCATACATAAAAAAAGCACATGATGATATCATGCAGGCTTATTTAGAAGTAAGCTAGGTCTGAAACATCAAATAGAAACCAAAGCAAAAATACTCTCCTGGGCACAAATGGGAATTGTCTTACTTCTGTGAGACAAATTTTGGAATCTAGCAAGGGACCTCTTATCCTTTACTAACTGCCCATATTTTTATGAACTTTGTCTTACAAAATGTTGATGGGCAGATTCATTTGGAAATAAAATGTAGGAAACTACAACTACAAAATGTAAATAGACTACCGCAAAAATAATAATAAAATTCAATTTTTAAAACTCTAATGTTGGAAGAAAAAACAATAATTGAAAAATAGTCTGGCAAATAGGACTCACCACCCACTGGGAAACAAGCTAGTTTTTCAAAACAAGGCCAAGGTGAAGGGAAAGACGTTACGTGAGACAAGACAACCTGTGACTTGTTGGGTCAAGGCTGACCAGGTGACAAGAGCAAAGGGACTGGCGGAGGATGAACTGGTTGGGGAAACATACTTCAGCAACATGTGACCTTTCCTGCAAAGTTCCCCATTGACTGTTTCCCTGCAAGGTTCCCAGGAAAGAAATTGCAATTCCAGATCTATTGCTGTGCTCTCCCCATCAAGCATGGTTACATGATCCCCACTGACTTTCTCCCTGCAAGTTCCCAGGCTTTCTCATTCCCCATTCAACCCTTCCCAGGTTTGTGGAAATCTGTCAGAGCACAATATAAATGTGGATCATGTGTCATTGCTCCAGACATATTTTCTTACATAAACAGAAACAAAATGATCACAGGTTTGCAAAATATTAGTGGGGCGAGAACAACAACTGACTTCCTGCCACCTTGAATTGAATTTCCTTGTGGGAAATAGGCAATAAGCATCAGAAATCTCCCTTCCCTTCCCTTCCCTTCCCTTCCCTTCCCTTCCCTTCCCTTC
>WNWU01000089.1:5032926-5130538 GCA_012654045.1 Ptyas mucosa
CCTTCCCTTCCCTTCCCTTCCCTTCCCTTCCCTTCCCTTCCCTTCCCAGCAGGCAGCATGGGTCAACTACTGTAATTATCATCTCCTAAGTAGCTTTCACCAGCTAAAAGAAATAGTGATCTAATAGGTGGTCAGACTAACAGACCTGAACATACTGTCCATTTCCTCAAAAGTTATGGCTATATTATATAACCATATGCCAGTTAACCACACAAGACCTTGGTTCCATCCCCACACTAGGATCTGCCCAATCAGAGTCAATTCCCAGCAAATCCAAACAACTTTATTTTCCAGATGCCTTGAATATTCTTTATTCTGCTTGGTAGATGATTCTGCAACTCATCCCTTCCCAGATCACTGAATGGTTGTCTGCAAATGCAATAAGAGCATAAATCAGGGTTTCAACTGAAGTGCCCATCAAATCCTCAGGGGAAAAAAGCAAGCTTCCTCTGGATCCCTGAAGATCAATATAACAGGTCCTATTTCTGTAAGAAAGGAGTGACACTAATAAGCCATAGATCATTTAGAGAATGCAGTAGCAATAGACTGATAGTAATTGCTTCCACAACTAGGTTGCATTGCAAATGCCCCCAAATAAAATAAAAGTCCAGATCTAGTGTATGTCTTCCATGTGAAGAATTCTCAATCTCTTGGATCAAGTCATGGTTATGGACAGGAACAGGAACAGGAACAGGAACTCCTGAGCTGACAATACACCTTGGGGACTCTACCACCAACTCAGCAATGAAGTCTAGCAACTAAGGCATGGATGTAACTGCAGGGAGGCTGGTACAATAGCAATAAATCCACCCCAATTGCTACCTTGTAGCCCAGCTTCAACCAGAGAGTCCTCCTGGATGAAAACTTGTCATCCTGGTCCCCTTGTCTTGGAGATATTACTATTGCCAGAATGGAAACTCAGTCTCAATTATATACACTCATAAACTGCCACATGCATAATTAAGTCCTTGCAGTCAAAATCTGTAGCCATAGTCCAATGCTACCAAGGATCCATGGACAATTTCCAAGGTGAATGCTGAAGGCTGGAAGCTGGAACAAATTCAACCAGTAGCCCCCTCCCCTGCTACACATACTAATCACATTAAGATCCATACTGCTGCCAGAGCTGATAGTCTTTTATCTTTGATCTATCTTTCCCCATTAATTTATCTATTAATCCACTTTTAAGGTAATTCAAGTTAATGGCCATCATTTCCTCCAGAAGCAGCACATTCTACAAATGTCTCATGTATTGCATGGAAAAAATGCTTTCTCTACCCCAATTATGCTTGTACTTAGTATCTCAAATCCTGGCATAAGGAAAGGGGGGGGGGGAAACTTTCTTTCTACACATATATCAGATGACTCTTCCTGGTGATCTAAACCCCCCCCCCACAAAGTTTTATTATAGCTTTTCTTCATGAGGAAGACATGCCAAGGTCAGTTGGATGACCTCTTTTTGCACATTTTCTAGCTTGCTACTATGTATTTTGAGATGTGGATGTCACAACAGTAGACAACATTTGAAAACAAGTCACAGAACCAATGCAAAGGCTGGCGTGATACCCTTTCCTTCTCAAATTAACTTGCTCTGTTGTGCATATGATAAATGGCCCTAATTTCATCTGCAGAATCCTCAAAGAATGACAACATTTCCAAAAGGTATTTTGAGCATAGGCTATTTTTCAGTCAAAATGAACGATGTGTGTTTTGTATCCTATAAACACACTCCTACCATATGTTTGGAAACAGCTCTCTTCAGAATGAAAGACATTTTGGCTGGGAAAACAGTAGGTTCTGCTATTATATTGCTAATAGTAGGTTGGACTTGTCATTTTTTTTGCCTGTCTCCTCTACTTAAAAAAACACTAAGTTTGTTCCAGTCTCCGCCTTATTTTAATATAGACAAAGGAGGATCTAGGGAGTCTTCCATGCTGTGAAAAAAAAAATACCTGGAGCTCTCAGATCTGTGACGTTGACCTTTGTTTGCAAGGAAGCAAAATGTGCTATTAATTTGAAGCCAAGTTGCCAATTACTCTTGCTTTATTTAAAAAAAAAAGCAGCAGCAACTTCATGTTCTTTTCTTAGTTAAGCAGTATGTCAGGAAATGCACTTAGTGGTCCACTCTTCAATGCATTAAGAATTTTCTTGATCTTGATGGTGCACTTTAACCTATGGCTGACATAAATTTGTTCTTTTTTCTGCTACCCCTCAGGTGATAAAGCCTCTGCCACTCCTTCTGTTAGAATTTTGTCACCTTGAGGAAGTAAAATAGGATTACAGAAAGCCTGTATTCCCCTGGGTTGGGGAATGACAAAAAAATGTGGCCATATCCTCCTGCATAACACAGCATTAACTGTTTTGCATAATTGACCTCGACTATCCATAAAATGTTAAATATGGCTCCTGATGGCCCAAGAATTGCCGATGCTAGTAAAACGCCTTACCCGTCTAGATTCCTTTGGTAATCAAGAGTTAATCTGAAAATCCAGGGCCATCAGATGGGTTGATAGTGGGAAGGGGTTATATTTATTATTATATCCCATTTCCTGGGACACCAGAGTTTATTTTCTAAATTCCAGTCCATCTGCTGAGGATATGCCAAAATAAAATCTAGTCAACTATTACAATGATGTATTGATCTATCACAAAGCATATGCTAAAAATTGAGCCAGTTATCTTCTATTGTATATCTAATTTTTGGAACAGTCTTATCTGCCTTATAATGCTGAGCTAATTCATCTTGAAGGGAACTTGATTCTTGTAAAAATAAAAAGTGGGATAGATAATGTCAACTTGCAAAGCTTTCAAGTTGCCATGAGCAGGAGGGAGGGAGAACTGATAGAGCTGATTGATTTCTCTAACTGAAGATACATTCCATATATGCTTTCGGACTGCAATCAGAAGGAGGGTGTTGGATTTCACAGCCAGCCAAAGTGGTTAATTGGAGAATGTGATTTATGACATGGCCAGGGAGGAGGGGAGAGACAGGGTCATAGGGGAATGTAAATCTACGTGGGATTAGTTCTAACTGCATCCAAATATTGCCAAAATGGTGCTCCTAATAAATGACTGTATTTTTTTTGAAGTTTGGCTCATGGCTCATGAATTAATTAGGGCATCTTTCGGAAACTTCACAGATAGCCTCACCACCAGATTGATTCATAACTGGCTGACAAACCATACTCAACGAGTAGTCCTTAATGGTACTACATCTACCTGGAGGGGAGTAAGCAGTGGGGTACCACAAGGTTCTGTCTTAGGCCCAGTACTCTTCTATATCTTCATAAATGACTTAGATGAGGGAATAAAAGGGGAATTTACCAAATTTGCAGATGATACTAAGCTGGCAGGAATAGCCAACACTAGATCCATGATGGTGAACCTATGGCACGTGTGCCAGAGGTGATACACAGCACCCTCTTTGTGGGCATGCAAGTTATCACCCCAGCTCAGCTCCACCATGCCTGCACACGCACCTCCCACTGCTGGTCTTCAGGTCTCTGCAGCTCATGCATGGGGACGGGGCACACATGGGGGGGGCTGCATGTGCATGCACAGGGATGGGGTGCATGTGGGGAGTGTGCTCACATGCACAGGGGTGGGCCACATGCATGGGGCCTGCACACGCATTGTATTCTGGAGGTTTGGGCGCACACACGCACTTTGGGCACTCAGTCTGGAAAAGGTTAGCCATCACTGACATAGATAATAGGCTCAAGATCCAGATGGATCTCGACAGACATGAACACTGGGCCCTATCTAACAAAATGAAATTCAATGTAGAGAAAAGTAAAGTCTTGCACTTAGGCAAGAAAACCCAAAAGTACACAAATAGACTGGGTGATATCAGGCTTAATAGCAGTAACTGTGAGAGGGATCTTGGAGTCTTAGTCGACAACCAATTAAATATGAGCCAGCAGTGTGCAGCAGCAGCCAAAAAAGCCAATGCAATCCTAAATTGCATTAACAGAGGGATTCAATCAAGATCAAATTAAGTACTAATACCACTCTATAAAGCCTTAGTAAGACCACACTTAGAATACTGGTGTTGAGACTCTAGAAAAAGTGCAGAGAAGAGCAATAAAGATGATTATGGGAGTGGAGACTAAAACCTATGAAAAATAGTTAACAGGAACTGGGCATGGCTAGTCTAGTGAAGAGAAGGATCGGGGAGACATGATAGCGGTGTTCCAAGATTTGAGGGGCTGTCACAGAGAAGAGGGGATCAATCTGTTTTCCAAAGCTCCTGAAGGCCAGACAAGGAATAATGGATGGAAACTGAACAAGGAGAAAATAAGAAGAAATTTTCTGACCGTGAGAGCAATCAACCAATGGAACAGCTTGCCTTCAGATGGGAGCTTCATCATTGGAGACTTTCAAGAAGAGACTGGACTGCCATCTGTCAGAAATGGTGTAGGGTCTCCTGTTTGGGTGACAGGTTGGACTAGATGACCTACAGGGTCCCTTCTAACGCTGTTAATCTGTTAATCTAAATATATTCCATTTTTCTTGAAGGAATCGAAGGGTCAACAGAACTGATTCTTTCCCATACAAGAATATTGTTTTAATTAATAATGAAGTCTTTCTTTAAATCATTTTCATAAGCCTTAGCATTTAAAATCTTTAGAAACCATGTTAAAGTCACTCCTTTGCTGTATGGTGCATGCAAAAATTAAATATTTTATGAAGCTGAAAATATATGATTTACCCAGCAAATGATAAACTTGTGGTTCTGAAGGTTTTTTAATCTTAAAAAGACAATTAAAAACATAAATTCCAAAGTGATTTAAAAAATGAAAGGTGAACCTTAAATCCAGGAAAGTTTGCATTTATGACTCAGAGCACAATAGAATCTGTGACTCTCAGTGATTACAAGTGGCTGCAAAAACATCAATTTCTGCCATCTACTCACAAAAATCAGAGTATATGTTCAGAGTATATATGGGAAATCTCCAGTTCTCTATTTCTCCCAGAAAAAATTTCAACAGATTGGATCTCACATCAGTTCCATTTTGACTGTAATGCCCATGCAATCTACACAGTGGGAAAATATGTGGGCATTAGCTTTGCTAATGTGCCTTGCTTTACCAAAAGCTCACATCTTAAAAAATATATTATTATTTACAAAAGTGGCTGGATTCTTACAATATGCTAAAAGTTTTTCAAATATTTCAGATGCAAAACAAGATTTTGAAGATTGATTACTAAAGCACATGATGGCTACATTATAAGAAATATTTGATCTGTGGGCTTGTGATGCTCTCTCTTTATGGGAACCAAAAATTGCTAATTCCTTTAAAAATAATCAAAAGGGACTTAAAAGGGAACTTAAAAATTACAAGTTACAAGAAAGACATGAAAATACTGGATTTAAAAATGAACTGAATGATCATTCAACAATAAAAAAAGATATACAAGTAATGTAGCAAAACAGGAATGCTGACTGTCTTTTTAAACTGAAATATAGAATATTTATTGGAATTTAATAGAAATTACAAATGGACTTGGATAAACTTTAAGAAAAGCAGCAAAGAGTAGAAGAAAACTGGAGTTAGAATTTTATTTATGAGACTTAAGGATGACTGGAAGGAAGAAGGAAAAAATACAAAATTGGTTTATTTGACTATGGTTAAATAATGTGCTGCTATAAACTTTGGTGAAGTTTAATAGCTACCTGGATTGGATAGTTTTTATTTTGAAATGATAATGGTGTAATGGATTAGATGGTAATATTTATGTCATTGCTTTTGATATCTAAATAAGGGTGTATTATTTCTAGCTTTTAATAGTTTATTTTATTTGCAATATTTACTTGTTAAGAGAGAGATGAGGGGAATTTAGACTAAATGGAAAGGGGGAATATATACTTAGATTGTTAGGTATTTTTCTTAATTTTTACTGGATCTTTGCTGATTTAATATGGAGAGCTGAAGATTTAGAGAGAATTTTATAGAAAATGGAGTGAGCTTTGAAATGTTGCATCTGGTTGTATTTTAAGAGACAATGATAAGTTGTTAACGTTGAATATGTTTTCTGGTGATGAATGGGGAACTTTCCTTTTCCTACTACTTTTGGGGTAATTGTTTTGTTTTTATTCCACACTTTTTAATATATACTTTTGAATTAGACTTTTGTATTGGTTTTATCTGCTGAATATAATTCTTATAATTATTGGGGGGAAAGGGAATCAAAAGAGCGAACGAATCAAAATTTTAGTGGAATGATAGATAAGAGTAGAAAAGCAATAAATAGCAAGGATCATGACCTATAAAAAGCAATTTGCCCCAAGCAGAGCAGCAGTATTAAGATCCTGGCTCATTGCAGACAATGATAGCTAGGCAAAGACACACTTAAATATGTACTCCAAAGTATGCTAAGTCTGCAAACCTAGTACAACTTGTCCTCAATGAAGAATGCTTCCTTATACATGCTAGCTGAGAGAAGCATTCACTTACTTATTGACTTGCAAAAATTATCATCTGCCCAATGACCTTGTAATGAGAACACTTTGTAATGAGTCTTTCCATTGGTTCCCCCCAAGCCCAGAGCTCCTGATATTCTGTAGCAGCAGCAGCAGCTCTGCAGAGTTTCAGGCAGGATTTTCCCCCTTTGACCAGCAGGCAAATATGTGTTCTAGCAATGAACTACAAACCTTCATATAAAGATGAGGTTTTTAGCCAGAGGATACTCACCAAGTCCTCTGCTTTTATCATCATCATTCAATGAATACCAATCAGTGAAAGTTGCTTTCTCCCTAGGAGCAGTGTTATGGCAAGATGAAATCTAATCTTTATGCTCTGCTAAGTGAGTGAGGTTGAATTTACCCCTTCAAGACTTTATTTCATAATTATGTTAATATGGGTTCTTATAATATGGCCTGAAAAGGGATTTATAAAAGCTTTACCTCATGGGGTAATCCTTATTAGGGATGGATATGTTTAGGTGCCAGTCCTTTGATCTAGACCTCACTTTCTATTCTGGCTTAATCAATTCATCTTGACTCAAGGAATGTTTGTTGTCAATAAAAACAGGCAGGTGCTCTTCTTAATTTAGTACCCGAATAAAGCATAGGAAAGGCTGGAAGCTGTATACTTTTAATTTAAACAATGAAGAAGAAGAAAAAGAAGAAGAAGAAGAAGAGTTCAAGCAGCGGTTAGAAAAAGAGGTTGTCAGCTAATCTTCTTACATTTTTGCACCACAGGACATAATTCTACAATTTCAGTGCTGCTGTAGATAGATTCAGGTGATCAGTTGGGACTTATTTAGAGCAGAGATGGGCAACTTGTAGACTTCAAAGCACTTTTTTATTGCCTGCAGAGCACTCTCTGATCTTAACTTCTGGAAACCAATGGCAAGCAGTTGCCTGCTATTTATTTCTTTATTTCTTTTTTTAGAAGCAAACATAAGAACTGTAGTGTAAAAAAACTAGAGTTTTCTGCATTGCAGCCTTAAGCAACTTCTGTCATAGACTGGCTGGAAATGAAGCAGCTATAGAAATTCTTTTCTGATTTTTAAATCTTGCTCCATTTTGGCCACAGTGATAGTCAGGAGTTCTATCCAGACCATATTTACCACAGCCTCCAACTGATGGGTTCTCCAATTTCTTTATTTATCCCAGCTTTTTTTTTTAATGGATGAATCTTTGCAGGCAAATTGTTTCCATTTATAGGAAACTTTTTTGTACTTCACACCTTTCCCATTTATTGTGTTAACCAGTGGATTGATAAAAGGAAGGAAAGAAACATATTTACTATTTTTTTATTCCTGTTACTTGGGTTAGAAGAGAAAGTGGCAGAATGTGGTGACAATTGGTTAAAGAGAAAGACAAGGGTCCATCTTTCATGGTTCCATTGGTGAATTTGTAGAAGCAGAAGCAGCCACCCATGAAAGTCAGTGAATGGAGGGGACTTCCTTCCACAGTGTGTAGTTGGATATTGGATAATATCTACACCAGATATTGAGCTAAAAATATATATAAATAAAGTGAAGTTCAGTCAGAGAATTTCACAACCTTGCTTGTCAGGAAAAGAAGGGCAGAGTTTACCTTCTCAAGTAAGCAATATTATGTGTTCCTGTCCTCAAGAAATGGTCAATGGTGAAACATGGTCCTCCAAATCAACTCTAGGACAGTACTGCAGTACAACTGCAGTGACAGTTACTTATAAAAACAAATCCCCTTTTCTGACCTTAAGGGTTGCAGGTATCAAGAGTTTTCAACTATCGGTTTTATAGATGCATGTAGAAAGATTAGTGTCAACTAGCAAAGCATCCCTAGATGTAACCATAGAGATTTTCCAGGAATCGGAGGCATCCACTGAATTAAGTTCAGCTGTCATCAGATGCAGTTGGCTTGAAGGCAGCATGATAGTGATTATTTCAGCTACGTGAGGGGAGAAAAGCAGGTAGGTTTTTACGTAGTCCCACAAAGTGCTTGAGCGCTTCTCCCTGACAAAATGCAATTCAGAGTGAAATTAGCTATTGCCAGGTTATGGATAACCAAATTATTTCTATGGAATAAAGTACAATTGGCAGGTACTGCACAGTATTAACATCCCTAGCCAAGTTCCAGAATTGGACTCATTCCTTGATTGATGGGCCCAGATTGGTGGACATTTCCCCTGCTAGTTGGTGATATGCTGAAAGGGGACAGAAACAAACCCAGAAGAGAAAAGCAACTACCTTGCCTGTATTAGTTGGCTCATTCACAAAATAGGATAATAGCATTTGGCTGTGTCACAAAAGAAATTTAACAGAGGTAGAATAGGGATTGGCAATACTGTAAGGACAGGAAATGTGATGCTGGCATTGTTTTATGGCTACTCAAGGATT
The DNA here is from genome assembly GCA_012654045.1 of Ptyas mucosa. Taxonomy (NCBI): domain Eukaryota; kingdom Metazoa; phylum Chordata; class Lepidosauria; order Squamata; family Colubridae; genus Ptyas; species Ptyas mucosa. Next base: position 5,041,759 of record WNWU01000089.1, read on the forward strand.
AGGGTGGTACCACTTTCATTCACATCAGTGAAAGGCCTCAAATGAACTTAGTTCCATCCCCATCTCCTGCCTCTCCAAACCTGCTCTTCCTCTGGCAGCAGCACAGCATCTGAAAGCCTCCTGAACAGGGAGACTCATTGAGTTAATTTCCCCAAATACTGGGACTTCCATGTTTTCTGAAGACCATTCAGACCCTTAGACAGAATCTCACTTTCCTCTCTGGAAAATGTATTTTCTTTTAAATACTGCAGCAGGGACAGTGTTCTCAACAAGATACACTTAAGGGCACTCCTGGGATTCCAGCTGCTGCGGGAAGGCACCTTCAAGAACTGTGGCGTCAAGCCATGGGGATATCCATTATGTGCTGGATTGAAATAACTCCCTTTTTATAACTGTATAATAAATTTACCTATGATAAATCACGGTGTATTTTGGTAGCTTCTCCAGTGTAGGAAATCACATATCTTGCCATTCACACTGGAAGAAAATGATTCAGATAAATAGAGCTACTCAACCCAATCTTATTATTTGAATTTTGCCATCACATATCAAAGGGGAGTGGCAGCAGGGGACAATCTGAGTCACAGCACAGCATTCACCCAGAGCTTGTATGACTTTTGAGTGCAATCTGATTAAAATTCTTAAAAGGTGTGGAAGAAAAACTTACTTGTAAATAGATTCCCAATGCGTTTGATAAAAGGCAAGATGTAGCCCACATTTCATGCCACCTTGGAAACTTTCTGCTTCTACTTTTGTAAAAGAAAAAAAAAAGGTTAGTATAGGACTAGGAAACTTTTCCCCTTTAGATTTCATTAAAACTCACTTCTAGTGATGGACAAATGCCCTTCAGTTCAATTTGAAATAAGATCAACAATTTCCCATTTTATTGGAAAAGGAAGGCACAAAAAATCATTATCCCCACAAGACATTTGAATTGACTTGGAATATTAGATGTACCACATCACACTGCATTATTTTTAGCTGCCTCTCAAAATTGCATATACTGTGATGCTCATCACAACTCAGGCAAAGTAAAACAAAAAAATAAAACAAAGTATTGGTAAATTCTAGGGAGAGGTAAGAAAATATAGAAAAAAACTGTTCAGCAGATCAATGATTATGTGATTTGTCTTTCTGTTCCTTACTCCCACTTGTTTAATCTTAGTATGTAAATCCTTTTTTTTGCAAGACATTGAACTTTTGTATTGCAGTTGTTGGTGAATCATCTTGAATTGCTGTATAACATTATGAAACTATCCTGAAGTTTTGAACTATTCTGTTCTTTTGAACAAGGCGTTCCCATGAAAAACTAACCTTCAAATGAGATGATAATAATTGAAGAACATTATGTAATAACCAAGCATGATTGACCAAAATACAGTGTTACCCATTTCAAGAAATTTTTGCACCTTTTATGCAATGACCGCTGCTTCAATGCTGAACAGTTAAAGCTCGTACAAGGTAATTTCCCATCTCCTCCTCCTTCCTTTTCTAATCCCATAAATGGACTGAATAATTTATATGGTGACTCTTCTAAAGAATGGAAAATATTTATTTATTCAGATTTCTATGCTGTTCCAAACAAAGAAGACTCTGTGTGGTTTGCAATCATATTTACTCAAATGAAGATTAAAATGATACAAGAGTAACTGAAGATGATGGGATGTGGAGAACACAAGTATCAAATAATGGTTTAGGGGATTACACTAAATATCACCTTATCAATGGAATGTTTAGAACTATGTGTATAGCATCTTTATAGCAAAAAGACATCACAGATTAAGGTACCAGCTTTTACAGCATTTTACAGAATGCCCTCTGTAAGCCAATTTTATAGAGCTGGTTGCAATAGAAGCTTGGCCATATGGTAGTTCAGGAGAGAGTAACTTTACAAATAGTCTTGAGTGGAACTAGAATCAGAATATAAACAGAAGTATTCCCAAGGTAAATCAGCTCTAGGAGGCCATCTGTCATAAGCAAGTATCAGGAGGACTTGGTATTGCTCAACATTGTGCAACCAGGAGCTTACTTCTTCATGGAGTTGATATCCATTGAGAATTTTCCTCATGTTTGCTTCTGAACAGAAGGCAAGAGTAAACATTTCTCCTGTTTTACCTGTATGAGGGCATTCCTCTGTTTGCAGATGTCCTCTTTTATCCACAGCACTAGTCTACTATGGTGAAAGATAATTATCTCTCATGAATGAAGACAAATATATGTGTCCCAGGATAATGTTCAAGATTGAATCTGGGTCGGTAACCATAACCAGAGGTTTTGTCTTTGAAGCTTTCTCTCTACTGTAATATGTGCTTTGGACTATTAATAACCCGAAGCACATATTCCAGTAGAGAGAAATTCCCTGAAGATAGGCTTCAGCACGAGTCCAAAAACTTCGAAGACGAAACCTCTGGTCCTGGAGATCAATCCAGATTCGATCCTGCATAATTATCTCTATTTATGATTCAGTAATTAGTTTTAAACTGTCATACACACACAGAGAGAGAGGGGGAGAGAGAGAGAGAGAGAGAGAGAGAGAGGAGGGGGGGAGAATTTTCTACACATTCTATGCAAATCTTTTTTCTCACTTTGGACAATATGTTAAGTGCAATCTTTCATCAAAAGAACTTGGATCTGGTAATTTAAAACCAAGAACACATGGTTGATTTAATATGCCTATCTGCTACCTTTATGGTCTTCATGCCCAGAGGAGCAATCTTTACTCTTTCCTCCTGATTTGCACAATATTCATTCCACCCCTAGAGACACCCCAAACAGTGAAATGGGCAGTACATAAATTTAATTTAAAATATTATTTTAATGGAGGAACCATGTTTCTGGACAAAGCCCAATATGCTATGTATCCTTTATTATTTGATGAAGTCTATCTGGTTTTTGGCAGATGGGCTCATGTTTCATCCTGGAATTATCCTAGATAAAAGAACTGGCACCGTTTACAATAATTAAGATAATAATAAGGACTTACTTATTAAATATATACTCTATCCTTCCCCGAGGTGGGATGTGCCAGAGGGAACAATGGTGATGATCTGCCAGGTGTATGTTATTATTATCTTCTTACCTGAGAAGGAAGCTAATCAAATTTGTTTTAAATGCAAGCTTGTCTCCTTGCTGGAGAAGAAGGTGAAAGAAGAGAAGCCATATTTTCTGCTGTAAACTTTATTGTGTAATATCGAACAATTGCAATATTGAAGATAGCATCTAGTGAGGGAAAAATGGTTATTTGAAGACACACAGCTAAAAAGAGTGGCTAAAGCAGAAGGAGGGTCATGCCAATGGAGCTTACAAAGTGATAAAAGATCAAATTTGAATTTCATTGTTGCTCTAAAAGATCAGCATATCAAAATAAAACAGAATAAAATGAAATCAAAAGATAAAATTAATAAAATACAATCCAAGTCTAAACTGACAAATTGACCACATTTTTATCAGTTGTTGCCAGATTTTCACTGAAGTCACCCAAAATTGTGTTGGGTAGAAAAGTGACTACTATGTTGTTGACAGCATGGTTGGAGTCTGAAAAAAGATTGATATAATATGCTTCTGTCCTCCTGAGAGATATTGCAGCAGAGTAGAATGTAGTCTTACACAGATCCTTGTAAAAATTACCGTGAAACAGTATATGTTGGATGGTTTCTATTTCCCCAGAGTCACATGGGCAGGTGTGTTCTGTAAATGGAATTTTTTTGTGAACTTTCCTTGTTTCTCAGTTACCAGTTGATATAAGTATGTTGTGCCTAGTGTAAAAATACCTCCATTAACCTAATGATTTAAGATCTGAATATGAAAGAGGCCTTGAATCATCAAAGATGGGTACTCCTGGAAAATGGAAAGGATTCTCAACTGTGCAAATGTCAAGAAAAACAAACTACACTGAGAGAAAAAGAAGAGTGGTGGGTAGTGGGAAAATGGTAAGGAAGGGAAACAGTTGTGTTTGGATTAGACACTATCATGAGAAATTTCCTTTCTTCCTGATGCATGTGAAAATGTAGAAATAGACATGGTGGAAAGATTATCATAACCCATTACAGAAATTATTGTGTCAAGAAGAGGACCAACACTTTCTAAGATTACAATATAATGATACCTTATAAAGCCATGGGTAGGGAGATGAAATAAGCAGTGCTTTTACGCTTTCCACTGATAGTCAGGACAAAAAGGATAAGGATCTCAACTGGATAAGAAGATAGTATTGTGAAGAAAGATTTTGATTCCTAGAGTGTGTTGTGCATCACTACTATAAAGGACACTAGAAATGCACCTTTCCAGGGAAAATATGTTTGTTAATCCTATCAGGATCTCTTTCAACTAAATCAGATGAGGAGAAAAACAGGGGCACCTTCTATTACAATAGTGCTGGCATTGGGAATACGCCTGCACATGGTAACTGAAAAAGTACAAGCCAGGAAAGAATTCTTGGAAATTTCTAACACATAGCCAAAGGGAGACTAGTAAATAGCTACAGATACAGTGTCTAGTATCTGAACATCAAAGTAGAAGCAGGGCGATGGAAGAACTAGAAACCATAACTTGGGAAAAACAATATTACTTGAGAGATGCTACAGAAACTTGGTGGGATGAATTATGATTGCAATATAGAACTCAATGGATATTACTTATTCTGAAATACCTGAAAAGGGAGGTGGAGGTGCTAAATAAGCCATATGTCTGTGAAGAAACTTATGACTCAGAATATGGAAATCTTGCTCAAAGATTCGGCGGTGATGGGGGTCGAAGCGGCATGGGAAAAGATTGCTCCATTCCCAGTGCCAATTTTCCAGTGCTTCAGCGCCCATTAAGGGGCAAGATCGGTCTTGGCAAGACCAGTAAGAAAGAGGGGAACCTTCAGAGGAGGTGTGGAGAGGTGCAGTCTTCCACCACACCAAGAAAGACCCTTAGTTCGAACGTGGAAGAAGGCAGCTGCCATGGCTGGCCCAGAGGTCTGACACACCCAACGAAAACAACAGGAAGCAGTGAGTTAGCACAGTGGGAAGATCGGTGGTGGGAGCAGAGGTTTAAAACATTACAAAACAAAACTTTTGAATAAGTGAGAAGAAGAAGAACTTAGATCCCATTGGGGCAGCTGAAGGAAAAGAGACTGAGAATGGGAGTGGGCAGCAAACAACGAGGAGAGTAAAAATGGCGAGGTGAAGCTAGACCAGTAGGAAACACCGGAGGAGTGGGGAAAAAGGATTGAGAATACAAGTGTTTCGGAAAGCAGGGAAGTGAAGAGAAGTGACTGTGAGGTGCTAGCTTCACCTGTAATAGAGCTGCTTTAATGGAGAACAAAAAGCGTGGACCGGCAAAAGTAGGGATATACAAAAGTGACATTGCAGATTTGAAATCGCCACTTTGAAATACCAGCGGGAGGAATAACTCTCCAAAAGAAAGACTATATTCAATTTACATTTGAACTTCCTATTGACTAACTAAAAAAAGGGACAAGTAAGAAAAAAGTAACAAGTGAAAGTACACTGTGAATAATTTTATATTTATATTTATATTTATATTCACTAAGCAGCTGGACAGACAAATAACTTATATTTATTTAATCTACTTGACAATCAATTATAATAGTAAACAGTAAATTGGGATACTTGGTAACTATTGATCATTTATTACTGTCCATATACCTATAGCTCCCTCCCTAAGTGTATTGTGTATTGTTATAAGTCCTTGAACTAGATTTTGATCATTGATTACATTCCTTTATAGTAATTTATTGTGGATAGTAACTTATAGTAATTTAAATTATTGTTTTTTGTTTATAGAAAATATATAACTTAAGTCAATCTTGAAAAATTATAAGCTGATGAATTGATAATAATAATAATAGTATAAGATTATTAGTATTTAGAACCTTAACTAAGGTATATTAGCAAAGGCTGTAGGAGGATCATACCTAATTATATTAGTATTGTATTATACTGTATAAGAAAAGAGAGAGAAGAGAAAGGAGAAGGGAGAAGGAAAGAAAAGGAAAGAGGGGGAAAGGAGACAGAAGGAAAATTGAGTTAAAAGCGGATGCTGATCTGGTAAAAAATAGACAAGATTTTAGGAGAACAATATAAAATTTTAAAGGACATGACTAGCACCATAACCACCACTGTGAAATCAGGGAAGAAAATTACGTCAACATTAATTGGATCAACTGCCTCCCCTGTAGCACAAAGAACTATAGAAGGGATGTTCCCAACGGAAAAGCAGACCTCCACCATGAGTGTACAATCTGTCCAGACCACACTAGTATCAATCCAAAAGACGATGTTAAAGATGCAGGAATGCATGTCTAAAAACCACGAAGAAGCTCGGAGAGATCTAGATGAGGTTAAAAAAAACCGGTCAAAGAGGACATACAAAAATTAGATGAAAAAATTGACTCAATCCAAGAGATAATACAAAAAAACGACCAACAAATTACTGCCATAGAAAAAAAAAACGGAACAAACAGATGATAAATTAGATAGATTGGACCAGAAAATGACAGGACTCAACAAGGAGTTGGAAAACACGGTGGCACACTTAGAGATGGAAAGAGCGGCATTCTATTTAAGATTTCAGAATGTAAGAGAAGAGATGAAGACCTAACACTAGTAATGGCCAAAATGATCGCAGAAGCGCTTCAACGTGATAAAGATAAGATTATTAATGAATTAGATGAAGTCTACCGAGTACATACGAACTACGCTAGACAACACAAATTGCCACGAGAAGTTCACGTAGGATTTGTACGACGGAAAGTGAGGGATATTGTCTTCAAAATAACAAAAGGTGAACCTATGTATTACAGACAGAAAGAAATAATTACATTAAAACAAGTACCAAAAAGAGTAAGAGAATGGAGAAAAGACTATTGGTTTCTGGCAACGATACTAAATAAGAATCAAATACCATTCAGATGGATATACCTGAAGGGTTGCTGGTGACGTGGCAGGGGAAAAAAATAAAAGTTGACTCGCATGATAAAGCACAAACCCTGACACAATCAGTTGACCGGCACAGAAAGAACAAACAGCAAAAGTGTAAAATCGGAAGGGAGAGCCAAGGAAAAACAAAGACAAGAAGGACAAGAAACAGTACGTGAGGAGGGAAGCACAGATAAAGAAGAAGAGGGAGAAATCCAAGCGGAAGAAGGAGTACAGACAAGAGCAAAGAAGAAGGATAAGAAGTAATAAGAAAGAGAGGACAGGACAAACATTAAAGAATGGATCAGAATTTAAAAATCATATCATTAAACATAAATGGACTTAATTCGCCAGCCAAAAGGCACCAAATTTTTAGGAAAATAATTAAACAAAAAAATGGATATCGTATGTCTACAAGAAACACATATAAGAAAACAGGACGAAAAATATCTACAATGTAAAAAATTAGAAAAAACATTTGTTTCATTAGCAGAGGAAAAGAAGAGGGGGATAGTAGTATATATTAAGGAAGAGATAGAATATAATTTAAAGTACACAGATTCGATTGGAAGAATGCTGATGATTGAAGTAAAAGTTAAATATAAAAATGTATTATTAGTGGTTATTTATGCACCAAACAGTGGACAAAAAGAATTTTACCAAAAAGTGCATGAAAAAAATATTAGAACAAAATATGGAGAATGTATGCTTGATCGGCGATTTTAACGCAATTGTGGGTATAAAAAAAAGATTATAGGAGTGACCAGAATAATAAAAAGAAAAAAAATTACTGCCCAGAACATTTACAAATTTAATAGAAGAATTGAATTTAGTAGACATTTGGAAATACTTTAACCCAGGAGAGAAAAAATATACATACTATTCTAATCCCCATAAATCTTGGTCCCGAATAGATATGACTTGGATCACTAAAACACTGATACAGGAAATAGAAACAGCAGAAATAGTCTTAAATAATTGGGCAGAGCATAACCCAGTAGTGTTGGAATGGAAAGGGCAACGAAGGAATAGAAGTAGAAGTAGGTGGATGATGAATATACAGATACTGAAAGAAACAGAATATATTGAAAAAATGGAAAAAGAACTAAAGTAGTTTTTCAAGGACAATAATAAATCTCAGACACCCCTCCAGAATTTATGGGACACTACAAAAGCCTTTATTAGAGGATTGACAATAGAATATAATGCTAAAAGAAAAAAGGAAAAGGAAAAAGAATATAGTGAAATACAAGAAGAGATTAAAAAATGGGAAAGGGAATTACAGGACAAACCTGGAGACGTGCAAATAAAGGGTAACCAGATGACAGCCAAACATAAATTGAATCTATTAGAACAAGAAAAATATGTTAATGCATTGAAATTTATAAAGCAAAACCACTTTGAACACGCGAATAAACCAGGGAGATGGTTGGCCTATAGACTAAGGAAAGAGAGAGAGAAAAGAATAATCCATCAATTACAAGACAAGGAAGGTAAATTACAACAGGGATTAGACAAGAAAAAAGAAATAGCAACCTAATTTTCCAAGAATTGTATAAGCAGGACGAGGTAGCAGTAGAAGAAATAACTCAATACTTAAATGGGGAGGGTATGCCGATGATAACCGAAGAGGAAGAAGAGATATTAAATGGAGATATTACAATAGAAGAATTAAATGAACAATTAAGAAACAGAAAAACAATAAAACCCCGGGGACAGATGAGCTACCAACTGAACTTTATAAAGGATTAGGTGAATCGTTAAATTGGATCTTGTTGGAAATTTATAATGAGGCTTTAAAAGAGGCAAGGCTATCAGACTCATGGAGGGAAGCATACATCTCCCTAATCCTGAAAGAAGGAGCAGACGTAACACAGATAAAAAACTACAGACCGATCTCCTTACTAAACTCTGACTATAAAATCTTTATGAACATCATGGCAAATAGGGTTAAAAAAAATACTGAATTGCAGAATATACTCAGACCAGAATGGATTTCTACCAACAAGACAAATAAAAAACAACATAAGAACTATAATTAACGTAATTGAATATTATGAGGTGCATCCAGAGAAACAGATAGCCCTGATATTTCTGGATGCACAAAAAGCCTTCGATCGGGTCTATTGGCGATTTATGATACAACAAATAAAAAATATGAAATTCGGGGAGAAATTCAAAAAAATGATAACCTCAATATACACAAAACAAAGAGCGAGTATGTTAGTTAACGGGGATCTTACAAATTCTTTTGAAATAAATAGAGGAGTACGGCAAGGATGTCCACTTTCACCACTACTTTTTATACTAACACTGGAAAACCTTCTCGTAAGAATCAGATCAAATAAATACATTAAAGGATTAAAGGTAAAAGGAGAAGAATACAAGGTTCAAGCATTCGCGGACGACCTTGTATTCTTTGTAGAAGACCCATTAGAAACAGAATCAGTACTAATAAAGGAGATAGAGAAATTTGGTAAAGTGGCAGGGTTAAAAATTAACAAAGATAAGACCAAAATGCTAATCAAAAATTTAACAGATAAACAAATAGGAGAATTAGAAAACCAATCAGGACTGCAGGCAATTAAAAAGGTGAAATATCTAGGTATTAATTTGACAGTTAGAAACGTAGCTATAAAGGACAACAATTACGGAGTTTTAGCACAAGTTAAAAAAGACCTAGAAAATGGGGGAAATTAAAACTATCACTGTTGGGAAGAACTGTGGCGATAAAGATGAATGTGCTGCCGAGACTCTTCTATTTATTTCAAACTATTCCAGTAAAATTAGAGAAAGATTTTTTTACAAACCTGAATAAAATAACTTTAAAATTTGTATGGGAGGGGGAAAAGCCAAGGATAAAATTAAGCATTCTACAGGATGATAAAAATAGAGGAGGATTCGGATTACCAGCGTGGGAAAAATATTACAAAGCGGCGAGCTTAACATGGTTCAGAGAATGGATTAGGTTGGAAAACCAAAGATTATTAAAGCTAGAAGGACACGACTTACTGAAGGAGTGGCACACCTTCATTTGGAACACGGGAAACAAAACACACAAATATTTTAAAAATCATATAATAAGAGGCTCACTAATTGGCACCTGGCAAGAAATCAAAAACAAACACTATATGAAAATTCCCAGTTGGATATCTACATTGGAGGCAACGATACACCCCAACACATTGACAGTACAGAAAACAATAAAATATAAGGGATTATTAGACTCCCGGGGATTATTAAAAACATGACAAGAATTTAGAGACCAAGGTATTGAATTGGACTGGTGACCTTACCTGCAAATACAAACAAGGTATAAAAAAGACCAAGAAGAAGGAGGAATAGAATTAAATCCCAACCGATTAAATTATTTGAATTTAGAGAAGAAAAATTAATTTCAAAAATTTATAAATATCTATTAGAATTCGATTTGGCAGAAGACATAGTAAAGATCGGAATAGTAAAGATCAGAAATGATAGCGTGGGCGAGAAATATTGGAAATAATATACAGTTAGAAGATTGGGAAAGGGTGTGGGAAACCAACCAGAGAATGACAAGGTCTGTAGTCTATAAAGAAAACCAGTACAAAATGTGGTACAGGTGGTACTTGGCCCCCTCGAGATTGGCAAAAATGTACCCCAACCTCAGCCCAATATCCTGGAAATGTAAACAGGTACATGGGACTTTCTTCCACGTCTGGTGGCTTTGCCCCAAAACAAAAAAATATTGGGAAAAAAATAAAATTTGGTTAATGGAAATAACGGCAGAAGAAATAGAACTTAAGCCAGAATTTTTTTTATTGGGTATGATTAGAGAAAATACTAGAAAAGAATTAAAATATCTAATATTGCATATAATCACGGCAGCCAGGCTGGCATTTGCTCAGCCTTGGAAAACGGACCAAATTCCAACAGAACAATTAGTAATTCAAAAAATTTATAATTGTGTTGAAATGGACATGCTAACACTGGAATTAAAGGATAAAATAGACTTGAAATATTATATAGTATGGAACAAATGGCATGAATGGATAAATCAAAAACAAATTTTATTCCTAAGAAGATGGGGAAAAGAACAACAGGGTTGATATCTTGAAGCTAATCCTGACCAATAGAGAAGAATCAACCAATGATCTGAACGTAGTAGATTGTCAGACTTTCCAGGGCATCCAGGAGACAGACATCACATGGATCACAGGAATACTAATTTATTGGTGCAGGGTATAATAAAAGAAGGTTGAAAGACTGCCAGAGTTTCCCTTTGCCCCTCTTGTACCAAACAAAATCAAAGAGATGTCATTTTGAGTTTCTTCCTCATGCTTTTCCTTTCCCAGCACTGTTGCCATTTCTCCTCCCTTCACAACTTCTCCCCAGGTTCATCAAGATTATCTCCATATTTTTTGAGGTAATCCTCAACTTATAATGGCACTGAAAAAAGTGACTTATGACGGTATACCACATTTATGACTATGCTATCATCCCCATGGTCATTTGATTAAAATTAAGACAATTGGCATGCATTTATGACAATTGAGATCATCTTTTGTGACCTTCTGACAAGCAAAGTCAGTGGGAAAGCCAGATTCACATAACAACCATGTTATTAACTTAATAATTGCAGCAATTCACTTAACAACTTTGGCAAGAAAGTTTGTAAAATGTGGCAACATTCATTGAACAAGGTCTTTCTTAGCAATGGAAATATTGGGCTCAATTGTGGTCATAAGTCGAGGACTATCTGTAGTCACCTTGGGGGAAAACAACATTCTCATGTTGTAATTCAAGATAATCAGGAAAGTAGAAGATAAGGGACATTATTCATATAGCTTGGCTTCAGAAAGCTTGATTTTCATCAGCTCCAATGAAAGGTGGGTTGTAGACCATGACTCACACTCCTAAAGGATAAACAAGTCAAAGAGAGAGACAGGAGATCCTGGAAAACGAGAGACTGAAAACCCAGGTACAAACAAACCCTGTGAAAAGGAAAAATGAAAAAGACTAAAGGGACGTATATGAATGAACAGTGAGCAAACTGGCAAGCTAAAAAGCAAAAAGCAGATATACATAGAATGGAAACGGGGATAATAACTAGGGAGGCAAAATATATCTTGAATCTCCATGGACAGAGTTTGGAAGGCTGAAGCTCAAAATGAAATGAAACTTGTAAGAAATAGAAAACAAAGAAGCTACAATATTTGTGGGTTTGGGCATTTGAAATAAGAAGAGCCAGGGAGTATTTTGACTAATCTGCAAGACAAAAAACAAAATAAATGTGGAATGGTTTAAGTTTAATGCATTTTTTTTTTGTTCATGGTAGAAAGGATTCTCTTAACATGAAGAGAGAGAGCCCCCATCTAAACAAGAAAAGGGAGGTGGAATAGAAGTTAGGATTGATAGTATCCTAACTATCTAACTATAGTAAGGATCCCTGCCTTGCTCTCTCCATGTTTCAAAACCCGATAATTACATTCCAGAGTGTTGAAGGAGCTGTCAAAATGATTTCAGAATGACTGACTGAAATGTTTGAAAAGTCCTGGCAATAAGCAACCCCCGACTTCCACCTCAAGAATACCTCATTAATTATCATTTAAGATGATATCCTCATGGCATTCCTCTCATCTCTAGCCCATAGCTGAGGCCAACAAACTTAATGGTTTTTTGATCCAAAGTAAAGGTGGAGTTGTCCAGCTCCTGCCAACATGCGTATTGCTTTTAATTGTTTTTGACAGATTGCACACTGACTGAGTAACCTGCCTATTAACCCTTAACCTTTGCATAGATTTCCTACAGTGTCTCACCTATTGATGTACTATCATCTACTAGATGCTGCAGGAGACAATTCACAGGATGGGTAAGGAAATTATTACTTCAGTGGTTGGTCACATATCAATCAGATATTTAACTAGGTTTGGCATTTTTATCCACTTGCTGAGTCCTTCCCAAGGACCTTGGATAGGTGGATGTTCTTGTTTGCTGATGTTAAATGTATCATCGCAGGATGCACGCTGTTCCAAGTAAATCTGCTTTTTGCTATTGGCTGATGGTGGTTTTATCAGTGCTGATTGTGTTCAAGTTGTGCTTCAGATCCTTTAGGATTGGATCTAAGGCATCTTTAGTATTTAGTATTGTTTTTGCTTTCTTTTGCCACATTCTACTCTTATTTGCAGGTCTTTGTATTTTGTGATTTTCTTCAATTCTTTCTCTCCTATTGTACTCTCTTCAAGCACTGCAACATGCTCTATCCAGACTCTTTTGTCTTTCTTATCAACAATTGTTAGGTCTGGAGCATTATGTGGTAGGTACTTGTTTGAATTCTAAAGCCCCAGAGCACTTCAGCTTCTTTATTTTTGACTACCTTGTGGTCTCACAATGCCAACAGCATTTCAATACACCATGATTGCTACTTTGTCATGCTGTCATTTGTAGTCAAGTCTGTGTGATCTAACTAGGTGGTCCATTGTTTCTTCACCTTCTTTGCAAGAATGGCATTTGCTGTCTGTTACTGTCTTCTCAAACCTGGCGTTGTATGTGTTTGTTCTTAAGACTCGTCTTATGCAGCCAGAATTAGATCTTCTGTCTCTTTCTTTAACTTTTCTACTCTTGTTATTATCTATTTTGCCTACTAGATGTTTTGTTGTTGTTGTTGTTGTTGTTGTTGTATTGGCCATGTAATACTTTGCCTTGCCACGTCTCTTTTATATTCTTCATTTGTTCTATCTTATAGACCAGTTTGGTCTCCCTGGTATTCAATAAGCTTTCATGGTGTACTAGCTTCAGTGCATCTTCTTCACTGTCCTTCAGCTATTTTTCCAAACCCCTCTTTCTTCTTCAACTGTCTGGTGTACTTGCACCTCTGATCCTTGGTAAGTACGGTCTGTCAACATCACTGTATGGGTGAAGGCCATGATTCATTGTCATTATTTTTTAGGACTTCCTATCCAGGGTTTCTAGTTCAGCTTCAATCCAATCCACTATACCAGCTGTGTATCTAATGACTGATATTCCCCATATGTTAATTAACTTGATGGTATTTTCTCCACTTTTTCTTCTCTTAAAATCTTCTTCACTTTCATAATGTATATGCTAGTAACTTTCTTCTTGATTTTAGTGCGCTTGAAGTTGACAGCCTGAAGGCTGCCCCAGGTATTTGTAGTGATCTTCTCCATCCAGACTCTTGATGTTATTTCCATAGGGCATCTTGTTTCTTCAGCTGTTACGGTTTTTCACTATTGATTGCAAGAGTGGCACATTTTTTCAGTGCAAATTCTATTACAATATCTTGGCTGCATATTTGGTGGATGTTGAACAGAGATTCTATTTCCAATGGGTGTTTTTCCATGCAGTTTTAGATTGTCATGTGAACAAGGTGGGATGATCTAGCAGATGTTTTTGATGATTAATAGCCATGGCCTGACTTGCTCGATATTGTTGACAGAAGAACCAGTGCAATAACAAACAGTAGTGGTGCTAGTGAGTCACCTTGAAAGGTTCCTCTCTTGATATAAACTCCCTCAAAATATAACTACTGACTAGTAACTGTTTCTTCCATTGTGTCTCTAATCTTTCATGAAGCTCCTGATGTTTCTACTGACTCCTGTTATTTCTAGGCCCTTGATCATTCAGTTATGTGGCAGTGAGTCGAATGCCTTCTTGTAATCAATCCAAGCTACATTCAAGTTGGTCTTCCTTCTAGATCAACAAAATAGAAATACAGTTATATAGATATATATAAGAATAGATATTGTAAGTAACAATACTATTGGATCGTATGGGATTATAAATTAAAACATATAGAATGATAAAGGTATAGAATGTTATGATACAACTATGAAAATAATGGTTATAACTATGACGTACAACATTATGTATTTAAAAGACATGATATTGTATGACTATGAGAATAATGGTTATACTCAGGTGGTATAATACTATTTGTACTTAAAAAGGACTTGATACAGCCAGTACACTGGCTTTGCAAAACTGGAAATGTGATGTATAATAAAGGAAAATGTATAATAAATTTTTTTTTTAAAAAAAAGTTGGTCTTCCTTCTCTTGCAGTTTTCCAAAATCATCTTGTCAATTAGGAGCTGATTTTTTGTTCCTCTACTCTTTGGGTTGTTTTTGCTCAGGTGGAAATAGTTTGTTTTCAACTAGATGCTGTTGGACTGCATCAGCCACAACACCAGTTAGCAATTTGAAAGCTGTTTTTAAGCAGATAATTGGCCTGTAGTTCAGTGGTGGTTTTCTACCGGTTCAGCCCGGTTCGGGTGAGCCAGTAGCGATGATGGTGAGCTGAGAGCGAACCGGTTCTCTCTGATGGTTAGGTTGGCCCTCCCTCCCGCCCCTGCGTTATACCTTATATTTGGTCGCTTTTCGCCCAGCTGAAAGGCACGGCAGAGCGGATTGCCGCATCTCAGCTGTTCCCTAATACACTGCGCTTGGACTGAGCGTGTGCGAAGCATGTGCATGAAGCGAACCGGTGATAACACCAATTGAAACCCATCACTGCTGTAGTTGCTTGGCACTGCCTCTTTTGCAGGATCTTTCATTATCAGGTAGGTTTTGCCAGATATTAACCAGGGCTATTCCTATTGCTCTAAACATCTGTCAAAACTCACTTCCTTCTCCAGCCCCAGCTTACCCCAAGAATGATTAGTAAATGTTTATCTTTTTAACAGGAAATCCATCAATCATTACACATTAATTTGCCCTGCAATAAATATTAAGACAGCAGCTTTCAGCAGCCTTGTGAACAAGGCAGAATATCAATCAGCTGTATAGCGACAAAGCAGATGTATACAGGCACCTTTTATGCTTCCTCATGGATTTAGGGAAAGGATTTAAGCCAGTTTTTAGATGTACCCATAGTCCCAAAACTGAAGGAGAGCAGGACTGGGGAAACCACAGAAGAGTTCTGTGCTGGCTAATGAACACAATAAGGGGAAGTAAGTACAGAACTGTTCTTTAAATCTGCACTGGAGAAGATATGGAACAGATTGTCAAATAGCATGGCTTTGAACAGTTAGGAAAAAAAATATTATTACCAAAAGCCAGCATAGGTTTGTCAAGTTATATCAGATTACAGTATCTCTTTTTATGACAGAGTGATTAGCTCAAGAGCTCGAGTGACAGTAGCAAATGTAATGTATTTTGATGTCAGTAAAAGTATTTAACAAAGGCATGATACTATTTGACAAAACCTACTCTATTTTAGAATAGAATAGAATAGAATAGAGTCAGGAATGACTAGCACATATGTGCGAGGGGAACCTTTACCTTTTTATTCTACTTTAGTGTCTCTTCAGCTTGAATTGGTATTTCATGCCATCATAGGAAATGATTTTTTAGTGTTTTATTCTTAAATTCCAATGCTGTAGTTTCTATTTTTTCTGCTTTCACCACCTATTTTTACCCAATGGTATTCAATATCATATAAACATCTTTTTAAATAACCCGGAGGATTCAATGGGATTTGATCAAATCTTCAGATGACACCAAGTTAAAAGGATTGGTTAAAACCCTAAAAGTTTTAACCAATACTCATAATTCAAAATAGCCTCAATTGGCTTGAATATAGGGCAAAATCCAACAGAGAAATAGTCAGTAGTGGAAGGATGTGTTCTTGCATCTGAATGCCTATGAAGATTCTCAATCATCCAGAGTCATGGCTGTCCCAAAGATGCTTTTTCAAAAGGCAACTGGACTTTGTTTTTTCCTCGAAGATGTTTCACTTCTCTTCTCACCCAAGAAGTTTCTTCAGTTCTGACTGATTGGTGGGGAGAATGGAAGGATTTATATTCCTTGAAGTCGCCTGGCACTCTCTCTGAGAGACATTGAGGCCACTTGGGGGTTTATCTGTGCCCTCAGGGTCACCTGAATCAGAATGCAAATGGGTGTGGAACCTTCTTAAAATTGCTGAAAGGTCTGTGTTGTAAACAGGAGATAGATGGAGAAAGCCTTCTCTGTTGAGAGAGGGCTGTTCAATTTTGACATAGATGGCATGTTTGACCATTCTTTCAAATGTCTTGAATGAGAAGCAAAACTTCTTCAAGAAAAAGCAAAGTCCAGTTGCCTTTTTAAAAAGCACCTTTGGGTTTCTTGTATCTGAGTAGAAAAAATCAAATGCATGTGTATAGGACTGGGGACACCTGATTTTGTGGTCATGACTGTGAGAAGAATCTAGTTTCTTAGTTGACCACTAGTCAAAGATGAACAATTTTGATGCAGCAGCTAAAATGATAAAGCAATCTTAGGTTTCAAATTTGATACAGCAGCTAGAAGTAATAGTTCAATTGCAGTCTTCACTGATAAGGCTGCACTTAGATTACCACATTTGGACCCTGCAGTTTAAGAGAGACATAGAGGAAGCTGGAGAAAAAAACCTACCAGAAGTCTAGAATCTTCTAATAATCTAGAATCATCTAGAAACCAAGCCCAGCAAGGAACAGTTGCAGAGACTGTTTAACTTGCAAGAGAGAATATTGATGGGAGATGTGGTACTGATCCACTAACATTTACAAGGCTGTCAGATGCAAGATAACAGATAACAGATTAACAGAGTTGGAAGGGACCTTTAGGTCATCTAGTCCAACCCCCCGCCCAAGCAAGAGACCCTACACCATTTCTGACAAATGACAGTCCAATCTCTTCTTGAAAGTCTCCAGTGAAGAAGCTCCCACAACTTCCAAAGGCAAGCTGTCCCATTGGTTGATTGCTCTCACTGTCAGAAAGGGCCTATTTTCTGTTGAAACCCAAATCCGGACAAAGACAGTTATTTTTATATACAAAAGAAGATTCAGGCTCAATGTTAGGAGGAAATTGAGACAGTGAATTGTGAAGTGGTGAAATTGTCTCTGTAGAACAGTACTAGACTGCCCCTACTGGAGATTTTCAAGAGGGCAGGTATTGTATGGTTATCTGTTATTGATGGTCTGGTGATTTCCTGCCTTGAGAAGATGTTTGGGCTAGATAACTTATAGACTCCCTTCCAATTCACACATTCTATGATTAATTCTATGAACTTCATAGCTAAGCAATGGTTTGAATCTGGATTGTTCTGGTTTTGCACTGATAGATTATTTACTTGCATTATTGTGTATTCTTTACATGCACAATACAATATAATATTTACACTGATGCTGTAAAACTAATATGTCTGTAAGCTATCTTTATCTTGGTTTCTGTCTAAGCTATTCTGCCTCTTCTGCTTTACTTCTAAATGTAAAAAGATTCTGTCTGATATTATTCTGGAATGGCTGTTCTGCTCATATTTTCTTTCTACTCTAGCCAGGGGCTACCGGTTGTACAAATTATCCCAGATATTTCTTCCTGATCCATTTAATATTTGCTTGAGTAATGCATGAGGTTTCCCAGCAATATTTGATTAGTCTGTTTTAGAGATATATTGAAAAATATTATAATTTTTTATCTTCAAGTCTCAGACAAGAGAAAAAAACCTCCATGACATTAGAGGTGTCTATGACAGAAAAATAGCCCAGCATGGGTGTTTTATCTACTCTACCCTTCAACAAGTGCTTAATGCATGAATCTTGCTCTAGGATGCATTAAGCTCCACTTGTTATTCCAGATCCCCATGATTCTATTAAAAAAGCAAACAAAGAAATGTCAACCTCTATGCATTTTTAAAAGACACAAATTCTCTAACAACTTTGCATAATGCATGGCAGGGACATCTATCCATTAAACATGACTTCTGAGAAGAGAAATGGGAGCATCTGAAGAGGCAACTCAAAGGCAGATATGAGGTCACATCAGGGTACAATTCATTGAGGAGAAAAAAAAGGATTAAAAAATAAAACAAGTAGGGAAAAACATGTCTAAACTGAACTTAGATCTATTGCAGAATTTTATCTGAAGTGACATTATGAGGGGAATTTGTCATATTCTACTCAGATAAGAGAATTATGAGAAGCTAAATTTGTTCAGAGCAAAAGCCTCAGCTATTTCCATGATGTCCAATTTATTGCATCTTGGAACCCCACAAGTAAGTGGTGGATTGGTGAAGACTAGTGTATAAAAGGTGGTGTATAAAGGATGTTAAAATCCCAGCAACTAGGAAGGCAAATATTTTCTGTTATTGTAGCCATCATGAAAAACAGATATGGGCAACTTTATTTTCAACCCTCTTTTAGGTTGGTGCACCATCCATATCGTAATGAATTCCATAGTTTAACTAAATATAATTGCAACTGGTACTTCTTTTGATCTCTTCTGATTCTTTTTCATTCAGCTTCACTGGGTGATCTTGGGTTCTAACATTAATAAAGAAGCAGAAAAACTACTGCATATTGTTGCTTGTGGAATTCTTGTAGCCTTTCTTCCTGGAGCTGAAATCTCTATTTTGTGATTTTGCATCCTTTCCAGCTCTTTGATGTCTGTTTTGAGAGGCATTGGCAAGAACTATGCATGATATTTCAAATGGAGCTGCATTTATCAAACTACGGGTGGTCCTCATTTAACAACCACCCATTCAGTGGTTGTTCGACAGTGTTGAACAAATGATAGCTGTGACTGGATCTCATACTTACAGCTATTGCAGTGTTCCCACGGTCATGTGATTGCAATTTCCCTGCCAGCTTCCCGTAAACAGAGTAAATGGAGAACTGGCAGGAAGTCAAAAGTCATGGTCCTGTGAGGTCCTTGCTTAAAGATCTGGCCTACTTCAACTGGGCCTGGAGAACTGCCACTGCTAAGCGAAAATTGTTTTTTGACTGATAACGGCAGAGCTTTTAGTATTGTTAAATAAGTTCTGCCTATACTGATTTATCCCTCAAATTGAGCTTCAAAGTAATTATAAAATTTATGCTTTACAACAGAAAATATTATTTCAGGTTGTTTGTCATGCTTTGCCACAGTTGTGATTCTCAGTTTCTCACCAGCCCAGCACTGCCCCCTCCAGAGTCTTAACTGGTGATTAAAAACTGTACGCAATTGGCATAAGTGTGAAGATAACTGAAATACCCACAATCTAATAAAAAAAAAAAGAAGAAGAAGCAGTGGTGCCTATTTTAGCAAATAGGTTTGTGAATTCCTAATAAGAAAGGCAAAAGTTGTTAAGGACCATCTACATCAGTGGTAATCAACCTGGTCCCTACCACCCACTAGTGGGCATTTCAGCTTTCATGGTGGGCGGTAGGGGTTTTGTCCCTACTTTATAAATCACCATTACTGTGGAATGGGTGAGCAGTTAGAAAATTTTACTACTATAACAGAGATACAAAAGTGGGCGGTAGTTATAAAAAGGTTGACTACCCCGATCTACATCATCTATGGTTTCATTTATGGTAGCTCTTTGTTGAGCTTCCCTGTGATATTACTTAAGTTCCTCTTCTTTAACTTGGTGCTTTCCAGGAGCCTAACATTTTGAGGACTCCAGACCAAACTGGCCTAAAGAATCCACATGCAATTGCTAGACTTGCAATAGAAAGATCTTCCTCAGTTATCATGTTAGTGGAGAACTTTGGGGAATGTCCTATTAATTAGTCTTACTTTTCTTTGTGAGGGCACGACAAAAGAAAAAGACATTTGTGCTCCCCTGACTGGTTTTGATAATGTCCAGCATACAAATATCACTAATAGCCAGAGTAAAAAGAAGCGTTGGAGGCTTTGGTTAGTGAAGGACAAATACCAAAGAATGCAAGTCATGTGAAGACTTCTGGAGGGAGGAGGCATGGGCTATATCCGATAACAGAATGGCATGTGAGAATGACCTTGGGAGACAGGTGGAAGAGCTGCAGACTAATCAAAGGTAGTGCGCAGAAGGAATGTGAGTATGGCAAACATCTCAAACTTTTCTTGCTTTTTGATTTTCTTAGACTATACAGACAAGAGGGGAGATGTACTTTCAGACCTGCAAGATTCTTTTTTTTATTATTTATTTATTTATATTTATATGCTGCCCTTCTCCGGAGACTCAGGGTGGCTTACAATGTGTTGATTACAATTCTGTTAATGTTATCTTACCATAAAATTAGAGGTTGTATTTCTTAGAGGTTTTGTTTCCAGGAAGAATGTTTAACAATTGATTTTTTGCTTCCATCCAGTCACTTCCCACCACCCCAAAGCCAATCAGTTTTTATTTTGAAAGGAAGGAGAAGTAGTTAGAGGCAGAGGACTTGTTTCAATATAAGACATTTCACTAGCTCATGGTTGAGCACACTTAACCACTCTTTTTGCAGAGGAAGAGTGGCAGAAGAAGGAATAAAATTGAAGTGAGGGGGAGGAAAATCCATATGTATGTGAAGAGCCACTATTTTCTCTTTTTTTCTTCATTTTGGAGGGCATTTTTTTTTAATGTCAGGCAGAGAACTGCTGCATTTTTTTACTACTTTATCACATGCAGTTCAAGACATTTTTTTTAAAAAAAATCTATACATCTGTTTGTTTGTAAAATTTAAAATCCATCTCATTCTAAATAGACACTTTACACTTTTAGAAAACAAAAAAGCATAAGATAGAAAAAGGCATTCATGTATCCTTAGAGGAAAAACCACACATATCAAGCAAATAATGATAATAATAATAACAACACTACAGGGCTCAGCAGCTACCCTACCTCAAGATCTGACCAAGGGATATTTGGAATATCAAGAATAACCAAGGGATATTTGTGTGTGTGTGTATAATTTGTATTAAAGAGTTTTTAAAAGGAAGATAAAAACTAATATAAAAAAAAGAAAGCTAAAAATGCAAGAAAGGGGGGGGGGTAAAAGAAAATAGAAACGAAAGAAAAGAGCTATTTAAAAAATTCCAATCTTCTTTACTGCAGTTATAACTACAATTATAAATTTACCTCTAACTCTACGGTTACAATATAGGTCTCTTCATTCTAGAATCTGTCCTTTCTAATCATCAAATCATAAATCATAATTTCATTTTTTGTGTTTTATGTAAAACATCCATAAGGGGTTTTCTACTCAGCAATAAACTTGAATATTGTCTTTCCTCTGGTCAAAAAAGTAAATTTAGCCACCGCAACAAATTTCATCATCTTCACCAACCACTTCTTCATTATGAGAAGTGACAAATCTGTATACAATAATCTTGCTGCAATTATATACAAAAACAAAGTTCCATGACATTTTTTTCCAGCTGTAAATTTTGGTCTTAATTATGTATTAGTCTTTAAAATCCTCCAAATCAGTGTGTGAATTTTCTAGCTTTTTTGTAGGACCACCAAACATGATAAAATATCCCTTCTTGTTCCTTCCTACATTCTGGACAGTTTCTCTGGTAATAAATACCAATGATACATCATTTTATAATACTTTTTAAAAAGATTATAACGTAGTGAAAATTTCAATCCCTTCAATCACATATTTCTCATTTTTCAATCTGTATATAATAACCAAAACTTTTAGCCCACTTTATAATACATTATTTCATTGTTCTTTTTCTGTTTTAAATTTCAGCAAATGTTTATACATTTTAGCAAAGATATGTTCATCATTTGTAATAATTCTATTTTAAACTCAGTCTTGCAATGTTTAAAACTATACATTTGTCTACTTTAAATTTTTCTAATAATTGCAAGTAAAAGAACCATTGACAATTATATTCCTCTGCTATCAATTCTTGGTGTTATTTTTACATTTTTCTTAACAAAATTTTAGTATCTGACATTATTGTAGCCCTTTGTGTTTGTTGGCTATTTATTGTCTGCTTTGAAATGTTTCTTGTGCTGAGAACCTTCATAAAGGTGCTTTGAGCACAACCTGGGTTTCTATCTATTCCATATTGTCAATACGACACATCTAAGGTGATGATTTTTTAAATCCACGTTAAACTTGACTTTGTCATACCACAAATATCCATATCCAAATCCCCCCAAAATTGTTACCACCACCCCCAAAAGCAAGGATATAGGACTGCAAAAGCAAGGATATAGGATGGCTAACCTTTTCCAGACCGAGTGCCCAAAGTGCACATGCACCCAAACCCCAAAAATGAATTGCACGTGCAGCCCCCATGTATGTACCCCACCTTGACACATATGTGTGTGTGGCCCCCATGAATGCGCCCCACCCCCAGGCATGCATGCATGCCCCCCATGTGCACCTCACCCCTCGTGCATGTGCACGCACTCCCCATGTGCGCCCCGCCCACCCGCGCATGTGCGGCAGAGATCCAAAGACCAGCTGGCCATCAGGAGGGCCATGCCCAGCAGAGCCAAGCTAGGCCGATGGCTCAAGTGCCCACAGCAGGGGTGCTGCGTGCCATCTCTGGCACGAGTGCCATAGGTTCGCCATCATGGATATAGGAGATCATCTTGGAAAGCTAGTGTGATAACAAAGAATAACTTCTGATCTTCTGATAAACAGATGTGTTACATCTGGTCATTCTTCCTAGCATAGCTATTTTGTATGAGCCCCATAGCGTGTTCTTAAAATATGGAAAGAAATATTTGTATCTGTGAGCTTGTTCCTGAAACAATTTAGTTTTTTTCTTTCTAACCTTTCTCCAATCTTTTATCTGGGGAATTATTTATTGTTTGCCATGCATAACCTGTTTCGCTATCTTTATAAATTTGCTTTTGTTTTATCTGAACTTTGACATGCTTCTTTTATTTTGCCAGCTCTATCGAGGTCTTCTCAAAGTAGATCATCTACCTTTCTATTGTAGATGTTGCCCAGTGGGAAAAACCTGATCTTGTCCAACCCCACAAATTTGAACTACTTTGTTTGTTTAAAAAAAAAAACCAAACAGCAAGCCTCCCAAATACAAAGAACTATCTGTGAAGAGTAAGAAAGAGCAGACACGCGTGTCATGAAACCAAATTACAACAAAACAATTTGGGGATGAGGGAGAGCAATGTATCTGGAATAAAAATGTTAAATTCAATGGATATTTGATGGTATAGACACAAAGGGTTTTAAATAAAGACAGAAAGTGCTGTTATTGCAGCAGATACGCAAAGTACTGGCATTTATAAGTCTATAAAAGGTTACACAGAGAGCAGAAACTCAGTGTGAATTCAAGAACAGGCAATTTTGCTTAAAGCAATAGATTTCAAAGAGATTTCCTTGGCTGTACATTAATGGGCATGGTTTGAATTCTTTTTATTCCCAGCATTCCTACTTTACACACAGCCTACAACAAATTGTTTCTCCTGAATCAAAGCGATTGCAGAGTTTTTCTGAAGCCGAATTCTATAAGAAACACCAAGACACAGGAATAACAGTCAAGTTTCTTACAGCGCTTTGCTCTCTTTCAGCAAGAATCATTTCATCCTTAAAATACATTTCTGCAATAGCAAATATAAATTCCAGAGATGTATTTATTTTACTCATTTATTTGTCATATTTATGCAGCTGCCCATCTCACAATCAAGTGACTTTGGGCAGTGTGCAACATAGATGGAATTTTTCTAGCATGAGGCCAACACAATTCATCATTTTCACTAATATTTTTGACAATGTCAAAATAGTCACCTTTTCTCCCATTCCTCTTGGTTTGTAGAATCCCCAAGTGGCTATTTACAGCACCAGATATCATAAACTATCTAAACACTTGCATAGTGCAGAAAGTTCAGACCCAGAGCATTTTTGAATATCATTCATTTATGGATAGATTGGAAATGTAGAACTTGGAATTCAAAACCTATGCACACACATACATATATTATATATATTATACTTTCAGTTTACACATGACTCTGGATGGCTTAAAAACCAATTTACTTGCACGTGATTCTGGATGGCTTAAAAACCAATAGTGTAACCAATTTAAAGAATGTAATAAAATTCATCTGTTGGAGGGAAGAAAAAGTACACACATCTACTCAATAATTAATACTTCCTCAATACTCAGTTTTCTTAGTCTTTGTTAATCCAAGCATATCTAGGAATGGGCAATTCTTTACTAATAATTCAGCATTAATTTTGTGTGTGTGTGTGTATGTGTGTATGTGTGTGTGTTTGGCAGAAGGTGTGCATTTGAAGATACATTCACATATGAATAAGATCAATATTTGAAGATTTTGTTTTTGTTTATAGTATTTACTCTTTTTAAAGTTAAAAGCAGCTTTTAAAAATCCTTTCTTATAGCCCTATACCTTTCTAAAGTCTTTTATGCCTACTCTTTCCATAATGGTTATAACTCTTGCATTGTAAATCAAACATTGCTGCTTTGAAACCTAGAAATGTTTTATTATCCTGAGCCTCCTATCTTTCTCTGTGTTTTTTCCCTTTAAAAGACCTTCACTAGTTTTCGATTGTACCATTTTTCTAGCAATCTCAGGCAGAATAGTGTTACTAATAGTTGCCCGACAACCCTTAGGTTGATCATTGAAAACTCAAAGATCTACCAACAGGTCTTAATGTCCCTTCCCTTCATTCCTATCTTTAGGAACCAAATATGTGACTTCTCTATAGCAATATAAAAAACTTGAATTTTCCCCAGACTCAACCGTCTTAATAGCTAAAAATTGACTATAATAGCCGGCTGAATGACTTTGGGCTAGTCACTCTCTCTCAGCCAACTCACCTCACAGATTCCTATTGTGGAAAAATAGGAAGAGAAAGGTATACTAGTCATGTTCACCACTTTGAGTTACTTATAAAATAAAGGCAAGATAAAAATAAATAAAAATAAATAACTCAGATCACTTCTGGTACAAATTGGAAGAACTCAGTCCATCGCTGGTTATATGGTTTTTAAAATTCTTAATATACTTTTAAGCATACAAGTAGTTCTCATTTAGTGATTGCCTTGCTCAGTGACCATTTGCAGTTACGACAGTGATGTAAAAGCAACTACAACCAGTCCTCACATTTACAACCTTCACAACTCTGTAAAGCAAACAAAAACTGAAGTAAAGTCACAAGCACAGCTGTGGTTTTACTTAGTGACTGTATCGCTTAATGAGCAAGTTGCTGGTCCCAGTTGTGGTCACTAAACAAGGATTACCTATTTTGTATTATACAGCATGTCATATATATTTCTCCCAGGGCCCTTCATAAATATGACAGGTCTCCAGAAATTCTTTGGGACAAATACACTGGAATATGTAAGACTTTTATGTGCTTCATTCCTCTTGATAAAACTGGTGGGTTATATAGGCATATCAATTTGGCTATCTGCAAAGTGTCGGAGATGCAGGCAGCAGCCTTCCTAGAGATTTTTCCCTGGCCTCCTCCCCCAACTGCATTGCTTGACACAGCCTGTGAAGCTCTGAGCCAAGATGAAAGGCTGGCACAATTCTTTCTCCCCCGGTCTCTACCTCCTCCCCACCTCCTCTCAAAAATACTGTACAGGTGGTAAATGAGCTCCCATCCCTTATTAATTGGCAGACTTGAATGTTTTCCCGCTGTTCAGGCTGTCACGAGTGACTTTTTTCTGCTTGTGTGCCTGCCCTTTTGTCTTTGTAAAAGTTGTTGAGGGCTCTTGCCTAGTCATCTTTTATTCCCTGGAAGCTCCTTCCATTCAAAAGGAGTTTGGGAGCCCATCATGGCAGATCTTGGAGAGAAAGGAGCTGTGACTAATGAATGCAGCTGAAAAGCCTTTCTTGCATTGTCCTTTTTGATTTGGCCTTGCCAGCAAGACACATGACAGAGAACCTCTTCCTTGTAGCAAAACACAGGAATAGAAAGGCAGGACAAGAGAAGAGTCTCGGTTTAATCAACTGTAAAGCAGGCGTAGTATCACAGCAAGGATAATGATAGATGATAGATAATAGGTGATAGGTGATAGGTGATAGATGATAGATGATAGATGATAGATAGATAGATAGATAGATAGATAGATAGATAGATAGATAGATCTGTCACGTCTCGGCTAGACTACTGCAATGCCATCTACATGAGGCTGCCCTTGAGATGCACCCGGAGACTACAGTTAGTCCAGTATGCGGCCGTGCGGGTTGTTACTCCTGTGTGACACTTCTCCTGCGCGAGCTGCACTGGCTGCCTGTGGCTCTCTGGGTTTGTTTCAAGGTGCTGGTACTAACCTATAAAACCCTACATGGCTTAGGCCCAGGGTACCTGCAGGATCACCTCCTGCCTTCCTCCCACCGTCCGGTGCGCTCGCACAGAGCGGGCCTCCTCAGGGTGCTGTCAGCCAGACAGTGTCGGCTGGCGGTCCCCAGGGGGAGGGCATTCTCTGTTGGAGCGCAGACCCTCTGGAATGAGCTGCCCACTGGCCTCAGGATAGCCCCGGACCTCCTCTCCTTCCACCGTGAATTAAAGATGTGGCTTTTTCGCCATATGGGCTGAATCTGTAGGGGGAATCTAAATATTTAATGATTTTAATTTGATTTTAATCAATTTTTAAACTGATTTAACTGTTTATGTAATTTCTTTCTTATTTTTGTAAGCCGCCCTGAGTCCTACGAGAGAAGGGCGGCATATAAATTACATAAAATAAAATAAATAAATAAACAAACAGACAGACAGACAGACAGACAAATAAACAAATAAACAAACAAACAAACAAACAAACAAACAAACAAGATAGATAGATAGGAGAGAGATAGGAGACAGAGAGAAGGATAGATAGATAGATAGATAGATAGATAGATAGATAGATAGATAGATGATGGATGGATGATGGATGGATGGATAGATAGATAATAGGGAGGGGGGAGAGAGAGGGGGGGGGAGAGATATGATATCCTCAACATGGGGTGCAAACAGATGCAGCAATGGCCAGAAACACTGAACAGCAGGGGTGGATTTCTACCAGTTCAGGCAAATCGGTAGTGGCAGCGGTGGGAGGCTCGGCCCACCCTCCCAGACATCATTAAAAAGGCTCTGTGCATGAGCAGAAGCTTCTGTGCATGCGCAGAAGTGCCGCATGCTCGCAAAGAGAGCGTGCCCGTGTGCTACCAATAGCAAAACGGTAGTGCTAGGATTTGAATCCCATCTCTGCCGAACAGGTAACTAAAATAGCTTAGTACTAGCAGCAGCTGCTGCAGCTGTGAACCTAATATAAAGAAGTACAGGAATAAACAAAAACCTTAAACATGCCACCTTAACACACCAATGCAATGACATATCCAATTATTATACCAAATCAGCCTTTCCCTACCTAGCTGTTTGTAGGCATGTTGGATTCAAATTCCTGTAATTCCATATCCACAGAAATTCATAAACTAATTAGAAAGGTGGGATTTGGACTCAAACCGATGGCTGTTGTTTTGAGTCTGAGAAAAGCAACTATGTAGTACTAAATGAGTACCAGGAAGATAATGAAGAAATTAAGGAACTGGGAAAGAGCACTTGTTTTCATCATAGTTGAAATTGATTAACAGTTTTGGGGAACAAATAAATGATATTTTGCTGCTGTTAAAATGTAAACTTAAAGAATTTCACTGGAACTAGTCATACGGATTTCAGCTGGAACCTAGATTTAATTATTTAATTTTATTGGCTAAAACTCTACTATAAAAATGTATTCAGTGAAGCTTTATTAATTAAAACATAATAAATAATTGGATTTCTTTTTAAGCGCTCAGCATTACAATATGGTAAAGCAACTGATTCAAACTGGAGAACGATCTTTTCTTAGTGACCTCATAGCCCAGTTGTCAAAGGATCTAATTTCAAGGCCAGGCCTGGGGCTTATTCAAAGTCATTTTATTTCAGTCTGTCCTACCTTAACAGGCTGTGGAGAAAATGAGCTATGAGCTGCCTTGTAGTGGTGGTGGTGGTGGTGGGGGGGAATGTTTAAATCCAAGTGGAAATGCTAACTACCAGTAAAAAGATACTATAGTGATCTTGCCTGCAATTGCCATAGAACGAATTCTGGATGCCCCCCTGCCCTCCCCACACCACTACAGAAAGAAAATAAAGGTTCAGGAGAAAGATTTTGACACATCTCTCTCTCCCTCCCTCCCTCCCCCTCCGTCCCTCCCTCCCTCTCTCTACCTCATTCTCTCTCTCCTATTCCAACTGTATGAGGTTGTTTATATGAAATGCTCTAAGAAAATATGAGTTGCTCACACCCACCCATCTGTAGTACTACCATCCATTTTATAAGCAGAAATCATTCTGGCATATATTGATCCAACCCTTTCCCCAAGTATAAAATATAGAATATTCCACGTTAAAAAGATGAACTTTCAGAAACAAAATTACAACCTGAAGGGAAAATTTCTGGTCACTGAATAATAAACAGGTAACAATTGGCAGCATTTGCTGCAGTGAAAGCAGATTGTCTGGAAAATCCTTTAAGAAGGGGAGAGCATCTAACGCACAAAAGGTCTTAAAGAGGAGACCATTCATTCATTCATTCATTCATTCATTCATTTATTTATTTATTTATTTATTTATCATAGAGAATAAAATACAAAATAGTAAAACAAATGAACCAAATGAAACAAAAGTATACATTCAATCCTAACAACAACAACAACAAAAGAAAAAATAGTGTACAAAAAAGAAGAAAGTTAAAGATCCACCAACACATGAAGTTAAGGGGCTTGTGCTGCAAGGCAGGTACTAGCATCGATATGGGAAAGGTTGCTGTGGAAGGCCTGTTTGGCTTGACCCTTCCCTTGTTCAGGAAGATCATTAAAGTGATTCTGTTTTACTGGAGCTTGTATCCTAGGATGAGTGATGACATCCATCTATTATTTATTGTGGTTGGTGAATTGATTAATTGTTAAAATATGCTGAGGTTTTCTGTTTGGTTGGTTTGCTCTTGTGTGCTGTCCAGAGTCAGCCTTGTGGATGGGGGTGTCTTTAAATATTGTGAAAGGAAGAAAACTCTGTGGGGTGCTCATGCTTGATTATTTCAGTCTGCCATCTTTTCTTTTAGGAGCTCCTTTCCATTCTTCCTTAATCTTGGATTTTTGTCCCTCTTTTCTATCCTCATGTGAATCCAACATTCTCTGCCCAATTTTGAACATACTCAGTTCTCAATGAACCTTTTGGATCTTTTCCTAAGAGGTTCTGTTTTTCTCTTTTCCTTGAAATATTGTTTGTGCCTTGCAGTTCTTGAGGTTCCAAGCAAATGCATGGAATCGTTTTAGCCAAATAGAGTTCCACAGTCTGACAATATACTGTATTTGAGTAAATCGTTAGGCAGCAGCATATTGGGAGGGGGGAGGCAGATATATAATGGGCAGAGTGGTGGACAAGGCATTTCAATGCAAAGCCCTACTCATTTTGTTATGTGTGTTATCAACTGAGAGAAAAGGGTGTGGAGCTTGCATTTGTGACACTACATCACTATGAATGCACCATGTATAAGAAAATAAAATTCCCATGAGTTGCAACCTTCTTTTTGAGAAGGTGAGAAGAAACAGATTTTAAACTAAGGATATGAGGGCAACTCACATGTTTATAAAACTTTCTTTAACAGTTGCCATTATCTGAACTGCTTGTTATAGGCCCTCAAATAATATTCTGGATTAGCAACCAGATATCTTAGGACTCACTGTCTCTAATTGTGATGATACTTTATCCCTCTGTTCCTTCCTTCTGTTGATGCACCAAAGTTACAGAAATAAAACTCCTGGAAGTAGTAAATATTATATCCAACCAGAAGCAAAATATACTGACATCCTTCCTTACTTCAGTCAAAATGCAAGAAGTCATTGGGAACTTTTCAAAAGATTCTGAGGTAACTATGGTAATGAATCTATCTACCAGACTAAGGAAATTTCTTGGAGGGAAATGAAAACAGGCACCAAGCAATATGACTCCTGTAAATTCAAAGTGGAAGTTCTTTTCCCCACCAAGAAATCCCAGTTCTCATAATGATAGGTCTAAATTATTCATTAATGCGAAGAAGAATTGTTTTTAATGATAGATTTTTGCCTTGACTTTTAATCAAAATTTCTTTCTGAAAATAGATTTCTTAAGGTGGGGAATAACCCTGCACGATACCTCACCTATAAACCTTCCTATAGTTATAAATATGTCTTAATTACACAGGGATTAAAATACAAGCTAAGGTTCATAAAGAATCAAATTATATATTTAAAATAGTTAAAAGGATACATAACATTTTACTATTATTTGACTCAATGGCAAGCATGCAAGAAAAAAATCACTGATTAACAATGAATGGTTTTCCCACATAAGCCTCTCAGGGAACTGCAATGCATTCAACCTCAATATTTTTTTTTGTTTCATCCATGAAAAATCATCAAAAATAGCAGCAAACCAAGCTGTTTTATACTACCAAATGTTGGGATTGCTGAACTTTTTATAATACTTCCTCTTTCTGAAAAGAGTTGAATCCCATACAGACATTCCATATGTAATTTTGCATATTTTCATTAAACTGTTTTTTCTGTTTTTTATAAGGATTTTTAAAAATCCCCATTCATTTTTATCATTTGTTTCAGTGTTGTGTGCTCTTAGGAAAAATAGAAAATAACTGTTTGCTTTTTAGTATAGAAACCCTCTACTTACAATATACAGCAAAACATCATTGGCTATTAGTTATGGGGGAATTAGGTTCTGATGCTTAATGATTGCCTTTCCCAACCCAGCATCCTACAGATGTACTGAAATGGCCACTCTCAGAATTCCCCAGAGTCCTGCCTGATTGGAACCATAGTCCCAACCCTTCTGTGAGCAGCAGCTGAAATCCCTGGAGTTATGTTGGGTGATTTAATGATTAACCTCATGTTAAATGCTTTAATGAAAATATAATAAGCACATTCAGCATCTCCTTGTTTTAGTGTAAAACAGTATTTCTCAACCTTAGCAGATTTAAGATGTGCAGACTTCAAATCCCAGGATTCCCCAGCCAGCCACACATCTTAAAGTTGCCAAGATTGAGAAACACTGGTGTAAAGAGTTAACAATGAATCAATAAATCAAAGGTAACATTAAATTTAAAACTACAGAATAGTTATGTTAGTCCCAAATGTGTGGCCTCTCTAGCTTTGTGGTTTTTACTTTGGGTGTTTATTTATTATGGTTTTCTTTTCTTTATCTATCCTCTGCTTTCTGACAAATCCACAAAAGTTCAAAGGGAACCAATTCTGAATTCTGAAAAGCTCTTTTGTGAAAAAAGGAGGATGGAAATAAGACCTGCTCTGGAGTGAAAATGAGAAGCTCAGCCTTTTATAGAGAGAGCTATCAATATTAAAGAAGCATAATTGGTACCTTTGGGATACCAACTTTTCTTGTTCTCTTGAGGAATGTCTAATGATTAAGGCATGCCTGAGTTACCATCATCTTGATGAAGCTTCTGTGGCATGTGTGCTGTCCAAATAAGAAGCCATTAATTATTCTTTTCATTATGGACGAAAACAAAGCAAAACTGGGGGGAGGGGGGGCGGGCAGGAGGTAAAAGCAGTTTCTCCCTTGTTTTTGAAAGAAGCACCTATGGAGGTGGTAGAGATGATGATGATAGATAGTATGACTGGCAAGCTATCAGAATATTTCAACTGATCAATAGCCTCTTTGTTATTGATTATGCTACCAATTACATGTATTGCATGTAAAGGGGATTACTTTTCTGATTTCCAATACTTTTCAACCTTACTTAAAATATGTACTAGATTTATCCAAGCTGTTTTAAGTATTTCCAGATTTATATAGACTTAAAAACCCTTCGCAAGTGTAGGTTAGCACAGACCGCTCCCCTCTCCAGCTCCAGTTCTTGTCTTTTTTTCCTATGATATTAGATTCTATATATTTCCTGAGAACTATCAGACCATCTGTGCTGCTTCTCACCTTTCAAGCTGATCAATAATTGAATGTCTTCTCCTCCCTTCCTCCACCAGTTTCGTGACTAAATAAACATTTTCCTTTCACAACAACAAAAAATACATTGCTAGTTTTTCTTTCCAACCATATGCCCATATATTGTGAACCTTTATTTTGTGTCCATTCTTTGGACGCAAAAATTCAGACACCTTTTCATCCAGTTTCTGCTGCATAATAAACCTTTATTATTCATGTTGGTATTCTCTATGAGAGAGATGATGGTTAAGAAGTTTGATTAATTAATTAGACAGACAGACCGGAAAAAAATATTTTTTTATGCATGAATAGAAGAAGCTTCAGGAAGAAAATACTGTACTGAAGAGCTATAGGTTAGGAGCAAAGTTTCACTGCAACTGCTGGCTGCTACAAATCTCAGGAACTGGGAGCTGTATAGTATTGCTTCCAGTTGGAATAGCTCCTGTCACTTGAAATGCAAGGCAATGCAATGTGGCTACTTCTGAAAAACTGCTCATGGATTGTAATGTTCTTTCTGTATCCAGAGTTAAAATAGTATAAGAAATGCATTGTCCATATTTTTGATTATGATGTAATATTGTTAAACCAAGGGAAGGTCTCATGCTACTCAAACTCACCTTCCTCTGAAAGACTTCAAGAAGTCCTACCTCCAGCTATCCTTCCTTCCCCAAGCACTAATCAATCCTGTTCTTCATATTCAATTCAAATGCAAAGCAGAATTCTACTATCAGGGAAGAAGTGAAAATCTTCAACTCCATCTTCCATGAAAGCATGCAGAACGTCTGAAAACTGACACTTGGCTGGAATACTCATACCAGAATCAAAACAAACAAGTTAATTTGTTCATTTCACGAAGATGGAAATTATCATTTGCATTTTAAATTTTATTTTTATGATGTGTTATTTTTCTAAAACTTTGTTTCACTTGTAATTGCTGCTTGATTTCTGCCCCTGCCACCCATATGAAGGTAATCAGCCATCCAAAACTTGGCAAATATTTTTCTCACTACTTGCAATTTCTACTATAAGTACCTATTAGCTTCTGTATGGAAAGGCCTGTTGTCAGCTTAAAGTAATCAAGCTGGGCTGTAAGCCAAGGAAGGCTTCCCAATTCACATCCACCAAGTTAATGGACTAGACTAGGCTCCGCCTTGGCAGCTTGTAACTGATTCTTGCTTCCCAGTTCTCTGCATGAGCAACTGCTTCTCTGCAGAATATTGTCTTAATTGCTGCTGAGGCCAAGAAACATGGCTGACAGGATGAGTGCATTGCCGACTGGCATAATGTGATAGAATGAAGCCAAAAAGAATGTTTCCCCAAAAGAGCCCTTTCTCTTTTATGGTTGACATAACTTCCTCTTGAATACACTTTCTGACTATATCATTCCATGCCCACAAGGGCTCAGAATGTCCTTGAGTTTCTACTGAGATATGGCATACAGATGGCTCAAAACCTCAAAATCTGGTGGAAGTCTTCAGGTGTCATTGGAGAACTTTTTGACATACAGTAAAGTGTCTGGATGTAATGGCATGTGAGAATAATCTTGGGAGCTAGGATTAAGAGCTGCAGCATAGACAACAATCTGATAAATGAAGTCCAAGGCCATAGCAGGAATATAATTTGAGTAATTGTCTTAGAATTGACCCTCCCTAGTACCATGGAATGTAAAGGCAGGGAAGGGAAAGGCACCTTCAGTCTTGCCAGATTCTATTACTGTAACCTTATAATAGAAATAGTATTAGCAATCATAATTTTGGTTTTCTGGTCTGGACTACCTCAAAGAGCTGTCATTGGTACAAACATATTGAAGAAAGTGACAGAATTAACCTCATTAATATCTAGAAAGTCTATAGTTCCATGGTCATATCCTTCCACTCTCCTTAAGTATTCCAAGCACTCAACAAACACACAACCAAGTTCACATTTTCTGATGTCCACAAGATCCTCAGGTGATAGTGTGAGTGGGGAAGATTGTGATGAAGGTCAGAAAGGGAGAAAAGAAAATGAATTCTACAAAGTGTCAAGTAGGTGTCTTCAAATGGAAATATACAATGTGATTCAGAAATGCATTGTTTCCTTGGAGATAAATTGTTCTTGATTTTGTGAGATATAACTGTTGTGGGAAAAAGACCCAGTAAAATTAGGAACCAAAGTGATTGGAGATAAATACAACAGATTAACTTTATTGGCATGTGCAACTAGTTATCACTAGGCTTCTTGCCAAATGAACGCGCCTCCAAACCTACAAGGTTACAAGTTGTGTATCTTCTCAAATGATCCATAAGAATTACAAAGAATTACAAACGCAACGTACATTACAGTATGGCCTTTACAACCTGATATATAGCATCAGGGCTACTTTACTGTGAGCTGACCAAGCACGCAACAGATGTGGAAATAAACCTGGGAAGCCCGCAACTGCATAACAGGCAGATAAAGAAACTCAGAAATGATTCTTCCTGTCTTATCAACCTATAAAAAGAGATAATGGGAGGTTTGTAAATTCAAACTTGCATCTATTAATGTAGTCCTACTATAAAGTAGAATTAGCTCATCTGGTTGTGTTTCCTGTCTGGTCTACCTGGGGAGGCTTGCATCAATCTTGCAAGTCTGAAAGTCCTAGGAGATAATTAAATTATTCTAAATTATTTCTGGAAAAAGGTGGTAGAGGGCATTTCTAAATAGTACTCAATGGTGATTCAAATAATCATTCATGTGTTGGTGCTCAGGCAAGAGTCCTTCCTTCTGAATGAAGAAAACTTGCAACATTGGAAGCTTGCTGGGATCACTGTTAAGCACAAAGAAATGGAGGACAATCCATCTGGCATTAAAATAAAAAATTCAGGGTGAGCATCAGATGCATCTCCCCAGGAAAGGTGTTCCTGAACCAGGAGTTAACAATTCAGAAGATCATCCTCTTGTAATCACCAGTTATATACAGGCATTTACTGAATTATTATGGCCCAAGTTGTTCAAGGTTGTAAAGATCAGCATCAATCCTTTGAATTGGGTTCAAAGCATGTGGAGGGTAGGCAATAGATGATTGAATGATGACATAGGTCATTTTTGCACTAGTGACTTACAACCTCTTCATAGCATCGCCCAGCTATCATTGAAGTGATATAGAGCCTGTCCACATTACTGTTATTTTGGCACAACAATGGTTGGGTGACTCTAGAAGATGCAATAAATCACTAGTGTGGAAATGATCATAATTTAGAGAAAGTGACAATTTTTCTCTCATGAAATCTAAGTCCTTGTGTTATTTTAGCTTAAGGATAACATTTACAGTTTTCAACACAATAGAAATGCCAAACATTTAACAGTCTTCTGCAAATAATTTTCTCCTTAATTCTGACAAGATTAGTGGGACGGGAAAAACAGAATGAAAGCTATGTGTTTCCATTTAGCCAATTACCATAGGAGTAGGAGTGGGGATGTCATTGCTATGTGCCTTCTCAGACTGATGATTAAAGGGAAAAAAATTGATTCACTTTTAACTTTAGAACATACGGCCAGATAGAATTAGGTTGATTTTTTTCCTAGGAAGCACAGAGAAAAGCTGCATAGTGAGATTTATGATGGTCTGTTGTTATCCTGAATCAGTATATATATTTCTTATAAAGCATACTCTTCACATCTATAGGAGAAGACTTTGTACCACTAATTGGTGTCTTTCCTTTGCTTATGGTGATAGCGTATATGTGTGTGTCACATCGCTACTATTTGAAGTGGCCTTCAAAATCAGTTACTGATACGCCTATCAACGGAAGAAACTGTTTTGAATTATCAAAATGTCAACTTTCTTTAACTTGTTTTAACAATCCATTCTTTTATTTTAGAGCAGACACATATATCCATTTTTGAATTATAACGTGCATGATATCATATAGTTTATTACATATTTACATTCCTCTTATATTTTGCCAGCAGAATACCAGAAAATCCATGTAAGCAGATTCACCTGGAATGATTTGGTTTTTCTACCTATGCTCTTCATAAGATTGGTGAGTGATTAAAAAAATATTATTATTTTTAATCCAACTTCACCTCATATTTTGAGTATAATTATTGTTTTGTTCATTTTCTGTCATTCCCAACCTACACAATCAGTAGGATGAACTAGAATAGGGAATAGAAATTTTAGGTAAATAAATAGACCCTACCATTTCAAATTCCAAATTATGATTCACGTTTTGAAATGTTTTCTACATTGAAAAACAAAATAAATAGCAATTTAACACAGAAAGGGGTTTCTTTTTCAGGCATTCCCTGTCATTTAAAAGAAACTCTGGGGTTTCTACTGCTTCAGTACATTACATGTGTATAAAATGCTACTCTGCCCTTTCTGATCCATATGCCTGCCACCAAAAAGGCTGGTACAAATAATTATTGCCAAAAGCATCTTCCTCCTCCTCCTCCTCTTCTTCTTCTTCCTCCTGTTAATAATGACTTCAGCAATAATGTTTACTACCATATTGTTTCTTTTATTGCTGGTATTCTAGTTACTTTAGAAAAATGGGACATAAAACTTTGAATCAAAGGAAAGGTGGGGTTTTCTTGGGGTGGGGGGGGAAAGATCCAAAGACAGGAGGTCAGGGTGGTAATCATGGGTCAGCTATAAATATGCAGGTCACAGAATGTGTAACAGAGGATGTTCCATTTCTATTCTTGAGCTCTCTGTCTGATTTATCTCTCCCCACTCCCCTTCTGACTCTTCTGCCTGAAAAATTTAACTCACTCTAGATTACATAATGGGCTCCTTAGGGAACAGAGGATTCACCTGGTTGTTCTGAATGTAAAAAAAAGCTGCCAAAGTGAATTAATAATGACTGGTGTACACAAAAACACAATTAAAGGGAAATGGCATTTAGCAGAGAAAGAACAGTGAGTTCCAGGCTGGACAAATTTCTATTCCTGTCACATACCAACCAGTTATTGCTTTTCCAGAGTTGGCTTTAGTTTCAGTCGTGAGAAAGATCAACACCAGTATCTAACCAGTGGCAGCAGATATACTCTAAAGGATTGGTGATATATTTTTCCAAGCCCTGCCAGATGCTAGCTGTAAGACTACTGACGATAGAAATATGGTGTAAAATAGAAGACCAAATACTTTGAAAACTGACAGTTTCGTTAAGCATGTAGGGATACAGTAGAGTTTGGTCCCACAAGTGTCTCTGTCAGATCCACAGCTGTTCTGACTGGCTGGGGAATATCTCTAGCACAGACTCAGAATTCAATATTTTTCCTCAATTCCTGAACCAGCTTCAGAAATAACCTCTGCTTTAAAGGGAGAATGATTTTTCCACCCCACCTCCTCTCTCCACTCTGTCTTGAGTCTTCATTATGCTACCTGAGTTGTACCATGAGAAATACTCTGGCTATCTAGCAGATAACATTGCTCAGATCTGCTCCAACTTGGACTCCAACCTGGCAAGTCTAAACAAGGTGGGTAGACTTTGGTCTTGGGTTGTCATCTGGGATGAGTTTGAACCAGTGACTCATGAGAAAATGGACAGGATCTTCTGTATTACTCATTTAGGTTCCAGGTCTCTCCTTAGTCATAAAAATGATCAAGGAGGTGAACTACAGTTGGGCCTAGGCTGTGGTGTCTGCTTCTTTGAGTGGAAGAAGATATGTTCTGCTTTATAAGAGCAGTGGTATGTCCCCCTCCCCCCAAAAAAGGAGGGAAAGTTATTGAAAAAGTGATAAGTTTGCAGTTACAAAGGAGCCTGAAGGAATGAATTAGACTGACTGAATCAGTCAGTTTTAGGTCTAGAGTTAGTTGTTGTTGTTAATTGCGACCCATCACAACCCCATTGACAACTTTCCTCCAGGCCTTCCTGTCCTCTATCATCCCCCAGAGACCATTTAAGCTCATACCTACTGCTTCAGTGACTCCATCCAGCCACCTCATTCTCTGCCGTCCCCTTCTTCTTTTGCCCTCAATCATTCCCAGCATTAGGGTCTTCTCCAATGAGTCAGAGTTAGTAGTGACAGCCTTTGGTCATTTATGTAGATGACTTGTGGTGGAAACAGGTTGGAGTGATGCATACACTCTTTGCTTTTTGCTCTCGGTGGCTTTCAGTACCCTCAACTATAGTAAACCTCTGGACTGGCTCACAGGTTAGGAAGGGGAGACACCACTTTACAGTGATTCCTTTTTGTCTTCATGTTCAATCCTATTTCTATTGGTTGTGGAGGGGGAGTAATTTCTGGGCGGCAAACTTTATTTCCCCTCCTATTCAATATCTACATCATTAGCACACTGATCATACTTGATTATATTTTGTGACTCATGGCTATACAAGTGAGGCTGTCACTCTCTGCAGGCTGTTTGGCCTGGAAGATACCATCTCTGATTCAATCCTACCAAGACCTGGATTTGGGGATATTCTATCTTTGACCTTGAGTGTGATTGGACTTCCTCATTCAAGAGTGGTGTGCAATCTGGATTCTTTTTATAGACTTACATCTCCTGCTTGATGATGATAAGGAAGGCCTCTGCACAGCTTCATCTGACTTGTGCTCACTTCCCTCCCTTCAGGAGCCCCTTCAGACAGTCGCTCATGCCTTAATCATCCCACAGCTTGTCTATTTGTAATAAATTTTACATAGGACTTTCCTTGAAGACACATTCTTAATTGGTTGAGAATTCAGCAGCACAGGCAGTTATAGGCATACTGGGCAGTTATGGCCATATTTAGTAATCCATACTATGCCCATATGGACAGCTGCACTTGTTGCTTCTGGGTGTAATTCAAGACACTGTTTATGGCTCATAAAGCCATATATGCATAGAGCCCAGGTGCCTGCATAGCTTAAACAAGTTGACATGACTGGCACAGTCCCAGTTCTTTCAATTCATGCCCACACTCCAAACTGGAAGTCCTTACTTCAACCAGAGTTATATAAGAAACATAGATCTACACTGGATTGAGGATGAGAGCAGAATTTAAAATCTATCAGGAACTATGTTAAACATCCTTCCCTTCCATGCAAAGAATTTACATCCAGTGAAGGGGATGTGTTTTATTTGTTTCCCCAAAGACCTGACTTGGAGTGAAATGATTTATATATGCCATTTAGGCTTCTGTGGTTTATTGTGGAAATTTGGTAGACCCAATGGAAATAATTCTGTTCTCTGCCAAAACTCAGTAGAGCAGAAGCCAGCAGTTCTGCCCATCCTTAATTATAGCACAACATGACAAATGAATTTCAGTGGGGTTTGATTGGTTGGTAGGTTTAATATTTGTAGGCATGATTGAAATAATTATCAAATAGTGTTGGCATGCATTTCTAGCCCACCTAGTCATTCTTCCCAAAGTTGACCTTTACTGTTGAATATTTCCCCCCTACTTGAAGCAAAGTCAGGAATACCTGCTTGTCAAAATATCTATGAAGTTCTTCATGACGTAAAACAAAATTGTTTGGGGCAGGGAATTACACACCCAATATTCTATTTCATGGCTAAAATAATAATGTGGTATTTTATATTAAAGATTAGGGCCTTTTTACAATATAGACAGACAGACAGACACACACACACACACACACACACACACACACACACAAAGGCCACTAACAAGACTAGGTGGTTAGACACTTTTAGGCCCCATGAATCTAATGATTTCTTTTCATCTTTAATTCTTGATATGGTAGCACTTCCCCAGACAGAGTTAGTGAGCAATCTGAGGGGCCCTCCTAGACTCATAATCCCTGTTTAAAGATGCCTTTATGTGGAATTGTCTTGGGTGCCAGTTGCTCCTGTTCCTGGATCAAGTGACTGGTGGACCCTGGTCATTTTCTAATCAGATTACAGCAATGTGCTCTACACGGAGATGTCCTTGACAATAACTCAGAAGCTTCAACTGTGCAGAAGGTGGCAATGCATACAATTTTGGATGCTCTAAAACACTACTTGAGCTACACTGCAGGTATAATTCAAGGAGCTGATTATCGCGTTTAAAGCCTTACATGGCAAGAACCCCAGTTACTTGTGGGATGGTCCCTGAGGACTGTGCCAATTCCACAAAATCCAAAAGGGAGGACATACTCCATGTCCCCTCAGTCAAAGAATGTCATTTTGCAGAACCGAGAAGTTGTGTCTTCTTTGTCACAATGATTGCCCTATAGAAAAATCTCCATCCTGGGATTCAAATGGCCTGTGCTTTCTTGACCTTTGGGAAAATTGCTAAAACTGGCTTTACTCCCAGGTATGAGGGCCAGGATGTTAGCGGAAGTTAATATATTGGATGCTTATTGGCTTTTATGGAATTTTTAGGTAGCATTTCAGTTACTCTTCTTGTATCAGATTATTATAAATTGGTTATAAGGTTTTTAAAATATTGTTTTTGTATGAATTATTTGCCGCCTAGAGACGTGTATTTAAGACTGGCAACTATATAAATGCTTTAAATAAATATATAGACAAATTCGTTCACGCAGTGATTTCCAAACTGTGAAAACTGATGTTAAATTATTCTTTATTTTAAGGTTCCATTTTCTAAAATATTGGGATTTTCTTAAGTACTGCTTAATTTCTTCACAAAGGATATACATTCTATTTTTATGGGCCAAAGGTGGTAGAGTTTGAAAAGGGCCTTGACTTTAAGAAAGTTGAGAGAAAACCTATTTCTCCCTAGAGTATTTGTAAAGCTTCCTGGTCATCAAAGAAAGAGCAATTTCCAATATTTGAGCTTCTCTTTTATAACCATGCAAATTATCATTACAGGCTGTAAACACTTCAAAATTGTTGGTTTTTAATCATTCCTTCTGAAGGTGATAAAGGTTGCAGTTGCTTTGTTTTCTAACTTTGGAAAAACAAAATGGATAAATATATTTCTTTTTGTCTTTCATGTTTTTCTATAACATTTGTTCTTCAAAATGCTGCAATGGGCAAGGTGGTAATATGCTGGATAGGAAGACAGCAATTGACAACCAGAAGGATTTGCTGGTGAGAAAGGGCAGCCTTGACACATTTCCCAGTGGGTGCTGCTAGGCAGCTGTGGAAGCAGATGTGGGAGCAGCTGAGCCAGCACTGTGCAAATGCTGGCTGTGTAAGATGCCTTACACCCACCTGATAGAAGGGCAGAGGAAATGTAACATTTATGTCCACAGGATATTTTCCAGGAGACTGAGAGAAAAATTGCACAGTGAGAGATTTCATGGGGTATTGTTATATTGCATCTGTACATTTATTGCTATGTATATGTATATGTATATGTATATGTATATGTATATGTATATGTATATGTATATGTATATGTATATGTATATGTATATGTATATGTATGTTCTGCAGGACAGGAGCTAGCTAATGCCTTAATCAACAAATGAGGTGCCCTTTTGTTTCATACAGTATTTTTCACTGAAAATGCTAGAGATTTAACTTTTAAAAAGCTGGAGCTTTGGGTTAATCGCGTGCCCATGGGACAGAAAGCAACTGTTTCCATCCCACAGGTACCTTTGGGAACTGATTTTAGGCTCATTGTCTCTTGTCCCTCTCCTCGATCACTGCTAAGTGGCAGTCCTTACCTGCCTTTGTTTTCTAAGATGTGTTTTCTCTGGATGCCCAGAAACAGACTATTTCTTTGAAATTCAAAGTAAAACACCATGTGAAGAAGTTACTCCATAGAAGCAAGACATGCCAATAAAATCCAGGCCAAAAAAATTAGGACAAATTAACTTGCTAATTAAGACGGGCCCCAGGATAACAGACCCTTTCCCTCAACTCCATTTCTAAAAAGATTATGTGGCAGGCAAAAAATAGTAATCTTTTATTTTAAATTGTAGAATTGGAAGAAACATAGCAGAGGGATCTTTCTCTTTAGTTTCCTACACCCTCCTCTATTAGAGGATTTTCATAGGATTTTATACATTTCTCTTGCACAGGTAAACTTTAAATCAATAGAAAGAGTGAAATCATAGAAACAATAACAGAAGGAACATTCCGAAGAGATTTCAACAGTCAAACCAATGAAAGATAAGCACTTAAAGATAAACACTTAACAAAAGTCTTAAGAAGAGTGAACAAGAAGAATTGTACATGTGATCAGGTAAAGGTCAGTCTTGAATTAATTTACTTAATCTCTTCAGTTACTTAATCTCTTCAGTGGTGAGGGAAAGACCTAGTAATACTGAAGATGCATTGGAATAACGATGGAAAAACAGGGTAGAGGATGAAGATGGCCAGGAGTAAAACTAGAAAACTAGAAAATGAGAAGAAGCTTTTCTTCTTAGAATAACAGAAAATGGAATTTACAAAATGACATTAACAGAGAAAGACTACAGGAATATAACATGTCCATAAGACCTTTCATTTAGGCATCCAGCATTCCGTGT
This sequence comes from Ptyas mucosa, assembly GCA_012654045.1. Lineage (NCBI taxonomy): Eukaryota > Metazoa > Chordata > Lepidosauria > Squamata > Colubridae > Ptyas > Ptyas mucosa. The sequence continues at coordinate 5,084,692 of WNWU01000089.1, forward strand.
TCACACATGTTGCTTTCATGAATGTTGCTTTCTCACCAGAGCCATCAGGCATACATTCCTCTCCTTTTCCTTCCTCTTCACTTTTAGGAAGAAAGAGAACAAGACAGAATTGGTTTGGTTCTTGAGCTTGAACTGATACTTCTGCAACTCTTTGAGAACAGAGAGAGGAAGATTTCAGAAAATGGAGAGTATCTACCCACCATAACACTAAGTACTTGAGCCTTTTATTGTGTGTGATATCTCTAGATTTGGAAAGTTAGAAGGAAAAAAAGTATAGTTGCAATAGAACTCAAATGCCAGGTCAAATTTATCTATCAAACTCTTTCCTGGGGGCTGCTGTAAGCAAGTCATGTAGGCCATACATAACTTGCTGAATGGGTTCCATTGGCAAGATCAGGATAATATTGAACTCTTGAGGGATGCTTGCATTCCCTTTGAAATTGTAGCATCTCCTTGTGTTAGAATCATAGACCAGCACTAGCAAAACAAGTTTAGACCTCTGTTTGCTAACCAATCTCAATGGGTATCTATGGGATGGTTACTATTTTACAGCCTAATGTACTTTACAGAATGGTTGTGATGAAGAAATTAAGTGGCAGAAGGGGGAAGCCGATGAAGTATGCTGCTTACTGATTCTTGGGAGAAGGCCAAAAATAAATATAGGAAATAAATATATGCAGAAATAACATTAAGAAAGTTGTTGATCATATTTGAGGCTTTGCATTTAATCACTTTTCCCACAGAAAGGGGCTGGGTTGGAGTCAAGATGTATGATTATTAGCCTTCTGGCTTTTGGCAGGGATTTGGATCTTCATGGAAATTGGCCGATTGCTACATAAAGATCTATTTTCCATTTTCAAATTCTCACCAAGCTCAGATTTTTCACCATTCCTATGAAGCACACAAGGGAGCCATTAATTTGCTTTTCCCCTTGGCTGAATAAAGACCATAATGAATTGGTTCCCCGACTGGCCAGTAATATCTCTAATGAAGACAAATAAACACAAGAGGAAGTAGAAAAGGCACAGTCTAGCCAGTCATTTACAAATAGCCATTCTGCCCAAATGGCCATTTCTGTCTTCATGATTAAGCTAAAATTTAATTACTTCCCCAAAGAATAAGATGCTAAGAGATTGGATGATCCCAATGATCACACTCCAACATTGCAGACAGGAGATTACAGGGGACCAATTGAGCATTGCAGCATTTTCATCCATTCCTTTTCTTCCACTAGTATGCAACCGTTAAAAGTTTCTTTTGGTAGCTGAAATTGTACCATTCTATTTGTTAATAGTTGACCTATCTTGGTAGCAAATGAGCCATATGTCCTGGGTTTGTGTTTTTTTTTTAAATAAAGAAAATGGGAAAGGATAGCCCCAAGGGAACCAATTTTACCTAGATAATTGCAACATTTATACAGGGTATTTAGGTGGTTGTCCATCTCTGTAAAATGGATAGGTATTATATTCAGGCAATATTTTTACTAGGATCAACAAGATACTGACAATATTTTAGGTGGGTGTTTGAGCTCCAGGTTTTGCCATCAAATGAGAAATTATAACCTGGGCTGGGAGATAAATATACCTGACATGACAGATATATTTCAGGTAAAGTTGGAAACAAATCTAAATAACTTCTCCTCAAAATGGGGTATCACTCATTTTATTGTACAAGTTAGGAGAGTATATTCCACTTGATTCCATTATTCTTCCTTTTCTCAATCTTAAATTTCTGAAAGCTTGACTTGAACATCCTGTCAACTTCCCTTTCCTCACCCTTTTACCTAAGAAATATGGAACTCTCAAAATGTACCCATTTTATGTATAATCCCTGTAATTTTATACTGGTAGAGCATTATTTCCATGCAGACATTGCAGCTCCATTGGTACAGACCACTGTGACATTGTAGGTTCAGGGACAGAATGGACACAGGTGACCCATGGGCCACTTTCCCATTGGGAAGAGTACAAAAGTAAATGATGTACAAATTAAAAACTGACTTTAACAAATAAGGAAGTTATTTTTATTGTCTATAATATCTTTATTTTGTAAGCTATAAATTGAAACTATATATTGAAATCTATTTTTAAGCAGCAAGGTTCTTACCACACAATTCTTTCTGGGTTCACAACATCTGTAGTATCTTGGTAATTTTTTTATAGCTGCTAACCCCAAGTTGTGAACTACTTTGAATTAATAGTTTGCAATCTGTGGCAACCCTGTTTGTTCATTGTGATATCTAGGGTGCCCTGGCCCACACTTTAGGAATTGCAACTATAGCCCATACTGTGGCGTATATTCTCATTTCTATTATTCAATGCATCTTATTTCTATACTCTTGGATTATGTTACTTGTATAGTAATTTACATTACTTTTCTCCTCTATCTTTATTTCTATCTAAAACGTATTTCCCAACCTAATCTATAAATGGGCTTTCTTTTACTTTTTTCCCAGAAGTTTATTCTCCATCCCTCTCTTCATCTTGCCAATGAATTATTGGAACTACCAATTGGAAATTTTCAATTAAGTAAGCCTGGGCTATTCCCTGAGCATGAGTATGCAAGAAGAACACACACACACACACACACACACACACCCCAAGACCAACACACAAACACACCAGTCCCACTTGCTTGATTTCCTTTGTTACTTCACTGGCTTCTGCTGAAAATACTGATAGAACTGCTTTTGAGCTGAATCACTGCTGTTTCAAGTTATCTACTGCCTCTTATATTTTGAGGATGTGAGGATTTTTTGCCCTGGTGCTTATTTGGGTACTGCATGCTGCTGCTTGTTGGTGCTCCTAAACCTTGTCATTGCTTACTGTCATTGACCCTGGGTGTTTGCCTGGAGATCTTCAACACCTCACCTGCCCTCCTCCAAGCTGGTGCCAGACATTTTATTGCTGCTCTTCCCAATATAATGCTGTTCCTTTGCATCTTTAGATGCTCTCCAACTTACATCGCTCACCATCCCCAAACATCATTTGGTCCTGATGCTGATGCTTTTTCCTAATGCAAAAACCCAGCCTTCTCTTTGCCAATGACAAGCAACCCTAAACTTATGGTAAGGCAATCTCACCTCTGTTGAGGACTAGGTCATCTCCTTGCCAGAAAGGTAAGGATGTACAAGCAGGAAAACAGGGCAGGCCATTAAAGCACCTTGGTCATCTTCTTTTACCAAGAGCCATCCTTTGCCCATGTTCTGTGCAATACTGTGTCAGGCAAGAAAATGAGAGTACTTAGATGTTCAAACTTCACTGAGAAAATAAGAGAAATAGATATTACTGATATTAAAGATACTGTCATCATTTTATATCCAATAAAGCAGAAGTCAATTCCATGACAGGGACTCCAGAAATTGTCTTCAGTGCTTTGAAGATCTACAAAATCTATTGTCCAATTGTAGTTTTTTTTAATATGATAGGATGGGAAGGAGGACACAGTTCACTGAATGGATACAGATATTGGTAGGATTGGAAGGGAATGTCTGAAAAGAGCAAGCCATATTGTAAAAGTTGGATGGGAAAGAGAATTTGGCAGTTGTCAGGCTCATGCTGCTTATATTGACAGTATAGACATTCAACATAGGGAGAGATCCTTGGCAGAAACCTGGAACAGACTGGCTTAAATATATAGCTTGACTACATTGTTATGAAAAGACAGCACCTTAAAGTAGGTCTGTGTGCATCTGCAGATATGTATTTTCCACAACAAATAGATACATTTATTATTATTATCTTTATTCATTAAACATGAAACTCAGCCAACTGAACATTCAAAAACATATCACAAATACCATTGACTGGTGCTAATGGTTGATACGCGTTGCTGCCAGCGTCCTAGGTATCAACCAAGTACCTTCTTAAGATGTATGATGTTCTGAGTAGCGCAGTTTTTTTGCAGTTCTGCTGGTGTTATTGCAGGAAGCTGCAATTTCTTGATGTATCTTATAAAATTCTTGGACATGGTATCAAGTGCCCTGATGACAATGGGTATCACCGTTACATGTTTCGATGGCCAGGTCACAATATTTTGTGATTTTTTTTCCAGACCTTTTTCTTCGTCTCTGGCGTCTCCTGGTACAGCAATATCAATAAACTGTACGCTCCGGCCCTTGACAACTGTGATATCTGGTGTGTTGTGTTCTAAATGACGATCCATCTGTAGTCAAAAGTCCCACAAGATCTTCACCATCTCATTTTCGATAACTTTTTCCCCTTTGTGCTCCCATGACTTTTTAGATACACATAGTAGTAGTAGTAGTAGTAGTAGTAGTAGTAGTAGTAGTATCATCTCAGATTTTCAATAGATATCTTTCATTCAGATTATAACAATAACCAATAACCAATAACTCAGCAGTAAAGATAACTAATAAAAACAAGTATGCAGATTTCTGTATGTGAAGATATGTGCATGCTTGAACACAATGGATATTTGATCTATCTGTATACCTTAGGAATGAGTACTCAGATATGCTTAGCATGCAGCTGTGTGTGAATTTAGCTTACTGTACCCAATACCAAAATGATGAGTACAGCACAAATGAAATGAGTGAAGAGAAAGATTACATTAACCCATCATCTCAACCTATTGTGTTGTTTGAATGGTAAGTCAATTTTTGAAACTGTTTTCCTAGCCTCAGGGCAGTCAGCCTTATGAATTAACAATTGGCAATTTCCCCAAATGAGAATGGCACAGATGTATGTCCCTGGCAAGCATTGTTAATCGGTTATGTTATACTGTTAATCCTTGTCTTCCTTTGCTCCTCCCCCCCCCGACTTTCAGAGAGAGGGGGGGAGGGAGGGAAGGAGGGAGGGAGGGCGAGAAAGGGAGGGAGAGGGAGCGCAACATATAGATATAGGTATAGATATAAAATATTCAGGCTCAACCATCTGTACTAGGGTTAAATTTTGATTAAACAAATCAATATCTAAGGCAGGGTCTTCTTAGAAAGTTTCTTGACCAAGTTATACCAAGTTGCTGTCTAGGGATTATTTTTGGCCCTCATTTATTATTGGTGGCACTTACTCATTTTGATTTAAGATGCAGTAGGAGGGGAAGAGTTAAGTTTCCATGGAAATATTGCAGTACAAAATTGGAGCTTATTTTTTTCTTGGTGCTCTGTCCATGTTTCAGGATCCAGAAATAGCCACGCCCACAAGTTAGAGATCAAATGAGGGATTCAAATTATTTTACATTCAGGATGTGCCTCTATGGGTTATTAAAATGTTAAGCTTTAATGCAATAACCACATAAAAGAAAGAAGACCTATTAGTGAGATTTACTTTTAATCTATATAAGAATACATTTTCAAGTGTTCGTGTAAGGATTCATTCGTGCTGGAATGAATCTTCCAACATCCCATGGACTGCAGGTCTTCCAGGTTTTTTCCTCCCTCTCACCCTGAGTGTCCCCAGAGTCAGGGAACTGAAATTCCCTGATGAACCACTGATTTTTCTGGTTGTGGATTTTTTTCTGATTTAAAAACGTAAAATAAGGAATTAAAAATAGGCATGTTAAGCCTTTTGTCTTAGCTCTCCATTTGTCTATGTGTAATTTATTATAACAACCTTTTCACCTTCACAAATCATGCAAAAGGTTCAATCCTACCTTTCCAGGAATATAGTTGTGTTGCTATCGTGCTTGTTGTAGCTTCAGGAGGTTAAAAAAAATGCAGTGAACCTGATTACAGAAAGTTGTTTATTGCTAGTATGAGGTTTATACCTAATTTACCCCTGGAGATACGCATGATACCAGATCTCCGGGCTTTTCTCCGTGCCCTAAAAACTTTTCTTTTCCACCAAGCAGGGCTGGCGTAACCCCCCCCCCTTTTTTTTTTTGAGATGTTAGATTTTTAATTGTCTATGGGTTTTAGTTGGGATGTTTTAAATTTTGGGCTAAAGTTGTATAATTCTTTTAAATTTTTAAATTTTGTATTGGAATGTTTTTTATTTCTCGCTGTGCACCACCCTGAGTCCAGCAGGAGAAGGGCGGTATACAAATTTAATAAAATAAATAAATAAACAAATAAATAAATAATTTATACCTAATTTATACCTAATCTTTGCAGTAGTCGTCATCATGGATTTGCAAGCACCAATAAGTATCTATGAATATGGATTCAGAAATATGAGGATTGGAATAATGGTACTACCTATGTGGGGAGGAGAGTGCAACAGCATCAACCCTGCTGGCACAATTGGGGCATCAAAGTCCCACTACTTTTAAATGTGCTTCACATCCATCTCTCTCTCACACACACACACATACATGCTAAAAAACATCAACAAAAATAATAACAACTCATGGAAACAGAAAAGCAAAACATCGCAAATAAGGCTAGACCCATCAACAAATGATTCATACAAATAAGAAATGCTACCACCTCCCTGCCCCCATGCTTGGAGAACAAGCAAGCCTTAAGAGCTTTATGGAAGACCAGCAGGGTCAAGGTCATTCTATTCTCAGGTGCGATAGAGTTCCAATGGGCAGTGCTATAACGGGGAAGGCAAATGACCCCCTTTAAGACTGAAGCAGAGAGGACTTCCGGTTGAGCCAGCGGCATCGCCAGACGCTTCTTTTGAAGCGCCAGCCCCAGATTCCGTAGAACCACAAGAACAGCGAAAATCGGCTGTCTTGCGATTTGGAATCCTTCCCCCCAAGAAGAAGGGGGGAAGGAGAGCAGACGGGTGGGGTAGAGCTCCCTGAGGGCACCAGATTTACCTAATAATCTGGTGCTCGAAGATGAGAGCTCCCCGTGAAGCCTGTCAAAAGCTCCGGACCTGGGATGCCTCTGACTGGGAAGTCTTTCCCTGTCAGAACTAGATGCTGCGGCCACCCCATCAAACAACTTTAAACAAATACCTTTGAATCAAGTTGGCAGAGCACAAGTTGCACGAAGGAAACAGCAAGTATTTTTTTTTCTCTTTTTCTAACTCCAGGGACTTACTTTCTTAAAAGATTTCTCTTAAGTGGAAAGTGAAAGCAAGATGGCGTTTGAGTTTCAACAGGGCGTGAAGAAGTGAAAGTTAAAAATAATTATTGATAAGCCCCTGTTTGAAACATAAAACTCCTTTTTGAAAAGTGGATGGAATAAGAAAGGATGTAATAATAATAACTCAAGCAGCAATATAAATTAAATAGTCTTTTTTTTCTTTTTTCTTCTTGAAATTCTTTTTTTTCTTTTCTTTTCCCCCGTCCTTCTGGAGGGGAAGGAAGAAGGGGGGCAGGATGGCTGGGCTTCTCGAAAACAAAGAAAGGAAAGGAGGGTTATTTAACTCTCAATGGTCTGAATTTGAGGAAGCTTTGAGTTCAATTACCTCTGCTTTATTGAAAAGAATTGATACTATATTTCAAGCTTCTCAAGCTGGAAACAATGAAATACATGGAAATACTGAGTCACAATCAAGCAGTGGGGGATTGAGTCAAGAGCTGGGAAAGGAAAAAAAACAACAAAAGACCATAGCAGATTTTACAGAAGAGAGAAAGTTGAAGATTGAGCAGGAGCAAGAAGCTCTGCAAGCTGATGACTTGTTTTCAGAAGAACCCATATTTCTGCAAAAAGTTTATAATATCCAATCCCAAAAACCGCAAATCCCTGCTGGAGTTAAAAAAGGCAGAGGGATCAAAGTTAAGAAGAAAGTTCGTAAAAAGGAAAAGAAGAAAGCCTGGAGAAATGGAAAATAACCCTGCTTGACGAGATGATGGTCCTTAAAAAGCATTGTTTAAATGTTTAAAGACTTTGAACTTTTGGGGGGGAAGAAAAAAAAATACTACACAGCAATTCAATGCCAGTTAACCAAGTGATGGACGATGAGGAGGCAATTTATAGTTGTATTGGAATATTTTGAGAAGAATAAACAGATCACAGCAATGCTGGTGTGTTGGGTTGTGAAATATGCCCTGACTTGAAGGAATTGGAACATTTTATTAAGGACTGTGATAAATCTGGATTTAACTGTAAACATAGAAGTCTCATTGAATATACTAAATCGGAGCTTTCTGTTTGATGGTAATAAATATAAGGCAAAAGGACTATGGATCTAGAGCAATTGCAGTTGATCTGGTGGTTTCCTTAATACGCTTGATGGATCTACTAATCTAGTTTTGACTGGATTTGATGGATATTACTACAATTATAATTATAAAGTCACTCGGGGGGTTTTTTTTTATAAAGAAGCAAATTACTATTTAGGTGGGTAGACGCAAATGATGAAGATACTCTATATGCTGTTGGAAGATGTGAAGACAAGAAGATTAGCAACTGGTTTAATCTAGTATGAAGAATTAAAATGTTTGATATAGTTATTAAATGATGTTTTATCTGTATTGATAAATTTATAAGAGGTTTGATTGTTATACTCCTTTTTTGACTAAAAACTTTATTATTATTGTTTTAAGTGTTTTAACTATAAATGGACCTTGATGGTTTAAAAATGGAGGACGGAAGATTTTATATAGTATTCTATTTTAAATTTGGGGGGGGGTTTTGTTTTTTTTTTTTGACTGAGGGTTTTTTATTTTTCTTTGTTGTTGGGTTTTCTTTTTCTGTTTTAAATGAAAGAAGTTACAAAATATTTTGTTAGATTGTGTAGACTTAATAATTTGCTAAGTATTAATTAGTTATACTGAGTAATGATAGTTGTGATTACGTAATATTTAATTGTTTTATTAACTGCTGTAACTATAAATGGAGACATGGAGATTGATTTTGTCGAATTAGATGGAATGAGAAGAAAAGAAGACTTGCTTTCCTTTAATTTACTTGTTTAATGATTAGGATTATGATAAGTGTGAAATGGAGTTTAACTTAGAGAATTTGAGCTGTATTTTATTATGTACTTGTATTTGCTCTGGGAAGTCCGGGGGGTGGTGGGGGAGGGGGGAGAAAATGTATGTAAAAATTTTATTAAAAAACTTTTTCAATAAAAAAAAAAAAGACTGAAGCAGACTCTTCTTGCCAGATCTGATAAGACAGGTAGAAATAGTCAGAGGCGACTTGATCCATTTAGGCTTTTGATTCATGTTTGATATACTGGCGGGGAGCGGAGTTCAGTATTTATGAGGGCTTTATATAGATATAAATTGGTTTGGTTGAAAGGGAATTTGTTTTGTTAGAAAGCACTTTAGGAAACCATCTAGTGGTCTGCATCCTAGATTTGAGGAGCCTTGCATCCCTTAGCCCTTATGAAAGTCTTTTTACCAGGATAATTAGATCATCTTTATGGAACAGAAGATGTACAAGGGAAGTGCACATCACAACTTTTGCTACTGTCAGGACTTGCAAATGACCCTCTTCAGCCTCATTAGTCTCTGTTGTTTCTTAAGGTCTAACAATGCTGTTTGGACAATTGGTTTTCTCTTCCCCTCTTGGTCTTCTATTGCCTTTTTCACAAACTTGCTATATGACAACTGAGTTTTCTCTTCCCCTCTGTGCATGGATGTATAGTGTTTTCCAAGTTAGTTTTCCAGGTTGTTATTTCTAACTGAGCAGTCAAAAATTATAGCCCATTGAAATGTGTGAGCCCAGAGAACTGAATGAGATTCCATAAATCGTTGGCCAAGCAGAGAAACTTAACTGCTTAGCTGGTACTCAGCCAAACAGTCTGCTGAGCAGACTTGCCATGTTTTTTCTTTCAGCTGAACTGTCTTGATGAACACCAGCTGATGATCTGGCCTGTTTCCTTTGGGAAAACAGCTGCTCCTCTTGAGTCAGAGGGGCAACCAACAGTGCTGGATGGTGATCTCAGCAACTGCTCTGGAAATAGTGCCAGTTAGATTTTGTTCACATTTCTCTACAAGTCCCATTCTGCTTAATAATTATGTGGTTTGGAGAAAAGCCTTTTAATGCTCTCCTTGTTAAATACTCAAAGATTCCCCTACAGCCATGAGTGAGAGGTTTATTTGGTTTATCAAAATCTTTTTGATCTGGATCTCCCTTGATCCCCCATCAACTTCTTTGTGGCTTTCTGTGATGCAGAATCCCTTGGATCAGCTTCAGTCTAAGCAGATTGTGGCTCCTGATCCTGCACTCATAGCAAATCTAGCTTTCTGTTATTGGTTTCATTTCATTCATGACGGCAAACACAATTTGGCAGTTACTTTTCAGCAGTGTCAAAAGTTGTTCAAATTTACAGTTTTTCAACATCACTTGAGAGATTGTCTGCTCATTTATGTAGCACTTTTGGTTTCATGTAATCATTCTCCATTGCATTCAGTGGTCATAATCACACGGTCTTATGAAGATATTTTCCTCAATGTATGATTTGTAGCCGATTTTATAACCCTTTTGTGACCAAATAAAGGAGAAAGAAGTAGTAGGAAAAAAACAAGGAAACTGAGCAGGGCAGAAAATCTAAGGCAAATCTTATAACCGTATTTGGAGAAATTATATCTATCCCACCAAAACGACTAGTTTCTGAACATCAAAGCTGAGTAATATTCAGCAGAAGCTTAATTACATTGGTTCTAATATTTCAAATTGTCCACATTGGGGAAGCAAAAGGCTACTTGGATTATCAGAGTGAAGAATATATTCTTCACGTGAGTAAGGGCTTTATGAATAATTTCCAATGGACTGGGAGTGGGTAGCTGTTATTCAGATTGAGCCATTAGGCTGTATGGCACTTTCAAGATGAGAAGTCAACTAAAAGATGCATATAATAAAACAGCGGATAAAGAGGAAAAGACCATAATACATGCACTGTTAATTTGTTAAAGTTACAGGCGACTGTTCACCCTCTATTTTTTCTTGTGACAGCTCTCACTAGTTTTAAAATCACTCTCAGGAAATGAATAGGTTTGAGGAAGGCAGGCAGTCCATCACAACCATAATCACGTTCTCTCTATGTAAAATGTCCTTTGAGATAAGCTAATTTGTAGCCAATTCTTTGTTTTTTAAAAAATATCTACTTATCTACTGATGTATCTGTCCAATCCATCCATCTATCCCAATCTGACTACATCCCTAGAATTCCCTAGAAGTCTCCCATTCAAGTAATTGTCAGACTGGATCTTGCAGATCAAGTGCAGACAAGGTAATCATGTACCACCACTTGACAAGATGTCATATACCTTTTAGGAAGTCAATTATTTCCCCTTGTTTCTTGCCCTTCTTTTTCCTACATGGTTTGAATCCAATTTCTTTTCTCTAGCAGCTTTCATTCAATTAGGCTTGTGGAAAGAGAAACTGAAAGTCTAAGGTAAGGTGAGCTAGTGGCCACAAACCAGAGTCAAGACCAAAGATAAATGAGAAGGCAAGGCAGAAATCAGGATACAAAGACTACAGGATTGAATTAGAGCTTAAGAGAACTTGCTTGGTTCAAGGAACAACTGGAATAGGAACATATCCTATAATCCTTCCTATTTTATGGCTAATTTGGAATCATTTTTAAATTTAAAGACAGTAATAAATGATCTGGGTAGATGCTATAGGAAAGAGCTCTAGGGCTTATCCATCATTACATCCATGTAGTGATGAAAAAGTGGAAAGGTTCCCTAAATTAGCTATAGCAGTTCCTAGATCCTTAGGCCCATCTAACTTCACCGTCTTCCCACAGATTCTCACTCTCTTTTCCACAGAAGGAGCCGATCAGGAAAAAGGGAAGATTGGATTCATGACTCTTGTTTGCTAATTCTATGTTTCTTTGAGTACAACCTGCAGTTTCAAAACTTTGTCGAAATAAAATACCTCCCCCAAAGAAAAAAAAGTATTGTTGCTGTAGCAACCAGAAATGCTGGTATAAGAAGGCAACTATCTCCCTATGATGTGAATTGCAAGTGGAAAGATTGCTGAAGGGCTAAAGGGACACTTTGAGAGAATGCAGTTATAATGAGACCATTGCAACTTAATTGATGTGTATCTACCTAACTCTTCTTTGAAATGAGAAAAGAAGTAACCCATGGCAGGAAAAATCCAGATGACATAAACTACTATGTATTCTCTTAGGACATACATAAAGCTGTATATTTAATGGTTTAAAAACTTTTGTTTAAAAACCTATAAACCTATAAATAAACCAATAAAAAACCAAAGCCTCTCAATCTATGGGTGTGCATAAATGGGATGTTGATTTCCCTGAATTGGAGAAGCTATGTTGTTAGACCTCTTTATCATAGTTACAGTTTATGGTACCTGGTACGATTGACATTGTGGCTTTATGGGAAAATTGGCTAAAACTGTAGAGAATATTATTGTAATGCTGCTGTGAACTAGCAACCCACAATTAACTGAGGTTGGGGGCATCAAAGTTACGACTTGGTAGGATGTTGAATATATAATAAATTAGGTAGCCTGAATCATATCTTCAAAAAGACCTTGTCTATAGATTATATGTAATGGTTAAATTCCTTCAAAGAGTGAAAATGATTGGTTTAGCCAGAAATATTCAGCAGAAGGATAGGTTTTTTTAGTAATTTAATGCTGGCTTGGTGAACTGGGTATGCACATTGTAATGTAGGCACAAATGTATTATTAAAATAAATTACTTAGAAATGCATGATTTTGTTTCATGCTGAGCATCTTAGATTTGGGAGTAGTGTAGAGAATGGATACACAGAAATATTCTAGTGAAAGGGAGAACAGTAAGGTTGGGAACTTCTCTAACATCATCTACTGGGAGTATAATTGCACACCATCCCTACCCCCACTTCACCTGCTCAAAATATTATGGCTGCACAGAGAGCAATTAACTGTGTTAAGAATTAAAAGCTCTACCCATAAAAGCATATATGTGCATCTTTCTTTCCCTGTATGTGTACATTTATATGAAATTTAAAATGGGATTAAGCATTTAGGAGGTGTACCATAAGTAGCTAATATCTTCAGGGGGAAAAAAGTTAGACATAATAGAACTGCAAAAAGAACCTAATTTTGTAAGGAAGCTAAAGACAATAAAATGTCAATAGTAAAAGGAAGAAAAAGGAAGGAGGGAGATCATTTTTAGAAGATGTAGGATAGCAACAGGTGATCGGAGGAGGGCAAACCTTCTCAATTCTTATTTTGTTTGATTCTTCTCCTCCCGAAAGAGGAACTGTGTTCAATTGTTCACAAAACAATTGACAAAATGAAGGGTTGGCAACCCAATGAGATGGTTAGGGAGCAGCTGACTATTATGAATGAGTTTAAGGCTCTGGTACAAGATTAACTACATCTAAGAGTTTTGCAGTAACTTTAGTAACTGAGTTGGAAATCTCAACTCAGTAGTGTCTAAGTGGAGGATGGGGATGGAAAGGGAAGCAAAGTGACACAATCCCCTTCCCTTTTGTATGCTTATTGTGATGTGAGATGCACATAAGTGGTGCTTGTGGTACAAAAGCTTTTTTTCATTTTGATGAAACTTCTTTCTGTGAGAAAACATGGAGGATGATCATAATGTCAGATGACTGAAGAAGGGTAAATGTTCTTCTTATCTTTAGAGCAGGGGAAGGGAGGACTTGTGTATTTATAAACAGGCCAGCCCAATACCAGGAAATCTTTGAAATGAAGTATTAAGCAATTGGTTTGTGAACATTTAGAAAGTAATGCACTGTTGGGCAGGATCTAATCTGGCTATATCAAGACGCAGCATGTCAAATCAACCTGATCTATATTTGTGATAGCAACTAGTTTATTTGACTAAGGGAATGTGGTGGACATAGTATATTTTTCACTTCATCAAAGCATTCAGCAAAGCTTTTCATGAGACTCTAATACATAAGATGGTAAAATGAGAGTTGGATTCTCATTGGATATATTATGACAGAGTTTTTCAAAAGCTGCAAAACCTGTTAGTTTAAAAAAAAAATCCCAACACCCAGGAAAGCAGTAATGATAGAAAATTAGCAATAAAACACCTTATTTTAATTGCAAAATATTTCCAATCTACAAAAACAACAACAACCCTCTGAATATCACAATTACTTGGAAGGTTAACACTTTAACCAAGCAAATTAATGTTCATTGCTTGGATATGATTGCTTTGCCTTGGGTAATAGTTCAATCTGGAGCAAGTGATGTTACTTGTAAGCAGATATCCTCTTTGCAAATAGCCTCTTTCTACAGTTTTGTTGTAGTTGTAGTTGCATAGAAAGAGAAATTTCTTTCACAAAGGTGTGTCATTAGAAACATCATATTTCAATGCTTGACAGCAATTTTAGGATATTCTTTTAAAAGTTCTATCCAGAAATCATATGTTCTACATGAAGAGACATTGTTTACAATGTGAAATCAATTAAATTTAATTTTAATTTCTCACAATCATAAGCAGTAGCAACACTACCATTTGTTTTGCTTTTTCTGTTTTTGTCTTTTCCCATCCCAATCTGCAGTTGTATTGATTTACAGCCAGTGAACCATATCTGGAAAAATATTCATCTGGTATAAACATTTATTAGGCCTTATCAAAGTACAAAATAAAGATAACATGAAGACACTAAAAGATGGTATTCATGGCATAGGGTTAATGCCTGTCTGAAGCCATTCAAGTACCCATCATCCATCTACCTGCTTTTGCAAGTACAATTCTCATGCATGTTTACTCCATAGGAAGTCCCATTTCAAAGAGATTTGAGGCATTTCCCATGGCCAAGGAATGCAATCTTAATTTTTTGTATTAATTTCCACATAGCTCCATGTGGTTAACTCCTAAATAGATGTACACAAGATGCCATATTGAAGATTAAGCAAGTAACATGCACATGAACACACAAAATACTGCCTGCAACATGGAAAATAAAGGGGGTGGGGTGGGAGCAATCATTCATGCAGAATAAAACATCTTTCTCAGAGTTTGGGGAAGGCAGGGAGTTGGTGGCGCATGTGGGAAGGGAAAAGCAGCTTGATATAGATGACATACAGCAAGTGAGAGGGGAAGAGCATGTTGAAGTGAAGTGGATGGCTGAATGTATTTGAAGGTTTCCCTCCCCTCTTAGTTCCTTAGTCCCAGTTTGAAAAAAATCCCCACATTAAATCAGGGGTGTCAAACTCAGACCCAAGGGCTGGATGCATCACCTGCTGGTCAACCCCAGCTCTGTTTTAGTGAAGGGAGAAAAAGTCGTCAGATGTTATGTGATGACAACATGATGACTTGAGTTTGACATCCCTGCATTAGATGGAAACAGAGTTGGCTGATATATAATGCCTTAACAAGTGAACCTCTATAGCTCCATGGCAGGCTTGAAGGAAGTGCTAAGTCGTGTGCTATAGCCTCCATTCTAGTCCCTGTACTGTTCAACATGTTTATACATGACTCCGATAAGGGCAGCCGCACATGCAAAAAGGATCTGGTTTTCTTGATAGAGAACAAGCTGTACAGGTAGTCCTCAATTTACAACCACAATTGAGCCCAAAATTTCTGTTGATAAGTGAGACAGCTGTTAAGTGAATTTTGCCCCATTTTATGATTTTTTGCCACATTTGTTAAATGAATCACTGCAGTTCTTAAATTACTACCATGGTTGTTAAGTGAATCTGGCTTCCCCATTGACTTTGCTTGTCAGAAGGTTGCAAAAGGTGATCACATGGACACTGGACACTGCATGAACCAATTGCCAAGCATCAAAATTTTGATAATGTGACCATGGGGATACTGCAACAATCGTAAGTGTGAAAAATGGTCATAAGTCACTTGTTGTAACTTCAAACGGTCACTAAATGAACTGTTGTAAATCAAGGACTGCTTGTATATGAACCAACAATGTAACACAGTTACTAAAAACAAGTGTGAACCTAATTTTGGTGTCAAGATCAAGAGAAGTCATTGTTCTTCTTTATTCTTAGTTGTACAGATCATCACACTTAGAATACTGTGTCCTATTCTGGACACCATAACATAGGGATGGACTCTATCAAACTGGAGCTTGTAATAGGGGTCTAGAATGAAAATTGTATTAAGAATGATTGTTAATACAATCATGGATTGGAGGCACTGTGTATGTTTAGCCTGGACAAGACAAGACTATGGCATGATGCTGATCCTCTGGTATTTGAAGAGCTGTAGCAGATAGAGAAGAATTGTACCAGAAAACAGGAACAAGAAAGAGTGGCGTCAATTGCAAGGAAATCAATTTTGGCTGGACATCAAAAAACGATCTGTTGGTAAAATCTGCTCAACAATGGAACTAAGTTGCTTAGGAAGTGAGGGACTTTTCCTTTGCTGGGGATGGTCATCCAGCCTCCCTATAGTATTGAATTCCTGCTCCTGAGTTAAACTAGGTGATCTCCAAATACCCATGCAATCCTTACTTTCATTTATTTTTTAATTCCAGGATTGCAAATAGACATAATGACATGTGATGGTAAACTTTCCTTGCCTTGATTAGTTCAGTGATAGAATCAGCAAGAACAAAGGTTTAACATTTAAAAGTTAGTGGAAACACTTACTTAGAAAACAGCTGACTTTATGTGTCTTGTCTGCTGGATACATGCACTGAATATGAGTTGACTTTACATTGTAGTCTCTGAAAAACAAATGCCATACCATTTGTTACACAGCTGAATGTTAAAGCTGGCCAACTTAATTCTCCAAACCAAAGTAATTATAAAATTTGAAATATCTCCAGATGACACCATAAAAAGTTATTAAAAGTTAATCGCAGACATCACCAATCCCAATTATCACTCTAAAGGCAAAGGCAAATCTATATATGAATTATCAAGTCAGCTTTCTCCAATCAGCATCTTTCAGATTTGTTAGAATTATAGTCTCCAAGAATGGGAATTGAAGTCCCAACCCATCTGGAGAATGCCAGTTTTTAGAATGCCAGTTTAAATGTTCATAACATGTAACATGGTTAAAAACAACTAGAATATTTCTTCTAGTGATGTACTATGACTATTATTAATATGATTAGTATTATTAATATTATAGTCAATACCAAAATAATTTTTGCATAAATATATTGTGAATTTATTTTATTATTCATTTTTAGATTTCATTTTCAATTTTTTTGATCAAATTTACCATAAAAATGTAAACCATAATATAAACCTACTATACTACAAGCGTCCAACACCTCAGAATTTAAAATTACAGTTTACTTCTTTCCAATATTAGTTTTAACATTCAGGTTAAAATTCTGCTACAACTCCCATTTAATCTATTTTTCACAAACAGGTGGGGTTAGCTCATAAGAAAATGTTGGCTTGGTTGCTTATTCTAGGGGAAAAAATACAATATAAAGATCAGAATAGAAAAGCAGTAAAACATAACAGAACATAAACCATAAAGCTTAAATCGTAGTTAATCTAAAATAAACTGACCATATGAAATGACTTACTACAGTAGAATGCAGATGCTACAAAATATTCAAAATTTTGATGTTGAAATATCTGGAAAAATTAAACATCTGACTGATCTTATACTGTGAATAAATTAGTGAATAAACATGCAAGTTAGTGGTTCCTTTCTGGAAAAAGGATTTCAAATTGGAAATCCACACCGAAAAGACAGTGGAGGGAATGTCTGGAGAAGAAACTCTGAAGACAATCTTAAATTCCAAGTAACAGTTCCTGTAGACATTATTTATATGCTCTGACTTTCAGTCTATTTTATCATAATGATATTTAGACATGATTCAGATGAAAGTTAAGGTACTTAGATGTTCTTGATTTTACTGAGAGAGTTGTGTTCCAATTAAATCATCAGAGCTTTTCCTGAAACCATTAATTCTGTTTTTTAATAGTTTTCACTACTGTTCTTTCTTACTGTCAGACTCTTTTTTTAGCTACTTTAACTTTGATGTTTTCTTATTTCAAGATGGGAAGATGGCTATTGTAATGTAATGTAATGAATGTATGTACACATGTGCTTCCAATCAAGAAGGGCAACTGAAGTCTATTAAGAGTGGAGACCCTACCACTCTAAAAATTGAGCAGTGATTAAGCCTTTTCGGTGAAGTTTGCTGCAAATATTTCCATAATTTTCTTCCATTTAACTAGGACAAATATACTTAAAAACACTTAATTTTGGCAGGAGAATGGCTTTATTATTTTTATTCAGCACTTTTCCTGACAGCTTCCATATACAGTATATTATTATTTCAATAATCTTTTCAACACTTACAAGGTATTTCCATAGTATTTCCATAGTACAGAAGAATGCCTGGGATTGAAAAATAGTGGTTATGCTCAGGAGGTTGACGGAATGGCAGAAGGTATGTGTGAATTGGGAACACCAGACTTACAACTCAGTCTCATCTTCTTCCTGCATGTATCCTCTCATATCCAACAAAACTTGGATAAATCGTTTGATTTACCACTTGAATTATTTTTTTCCTTCTTGAATAAATATGCTTGACATTTGATATATGATATATAGGAACTTGTTAAGATCTCTTTTTATTATAAAGCCTTTGGACACTGAAGGAAATACGTGTATCATATATGAATGTTAACTGAGTATGGAAAAAAAAAAGATATGATGATATCTACCATTTTATTATGGTTTCATGGGCTGACGTATCTTGCATATTGATCCTGCAAGCAGTTTAGGGTTGGCTAATTGGAAGTGACATAGAAATCTTAATAATAAATAAACAAAGAATAGTTTTCTATGGTTTCTGTCCAACTGTTAACACTTGGTGTATTTTGGATCCCTTCGATTAAATTGTTAAGCAGGGAACCAGGTGTGGCTTGGCACAAACAAAGAGATAGAGTCCAGAATCTCTCTCTCTAAAACACATCTATTCAACACTAGGCAAAGCTGGGTCCTCCCATAAGAATGGAAGGACCCTGACTGCAATTTCAAACAAGCATATATAGGTTGTTCAGTTACATAACAGGGATATTACTTCTACAAGATAAGGTAAAGAAGTTACAAAAATATTTATGCATGTATTTGTGGTTATCATCACATATTCATCTGCAAGCCTGTGACTTCTTATCAGAGGTTTCTACAACCCTGAAGGCCTGCCAAGGCCTGGATTCTATTTCTCTCATTTCAACATAAGAAGCTGTAGAGCAAGCATCAGAGTTATCAGAATCCTGGTCAACAAAATGGTGCAATTTATTAGGACCCAGAAAGTATACTTTCTCTGTTGAGGTGCCTGATCTAGAGAATAAAATCTTCCCATAGATTCATTTGGCTCTCACCCTGCTGGCATTCTGGAAGGTCATAATGACCTGACTGTTCTCTCAATCCTTGGGGTAGTTTGGTCCTACCCCCTTATTGGAAATATTGGATATATAATAAACATAAATGTATAAGATTGAAGTAAGTTGAAAGCTTCTATCCCAAATTCTTGGTAATCCTTTAAAAGAAAGAAGTTAGCTCTACTTGTTTGCATTTGGCTTCAATGATGTAATTGCCTCCATTTGGATTTTGATTCTGTTAAGGATATTGATGTTGTTTTACCAACCAGCAGAGTAACTGCACAAGGAAACGTTGAGAGCAATGAATAAGAAAACTGGTTTAGCAAAAGTGTACTTTATCATAGGAAAAAGCAGTAGCGTAGTCATAAACAAATCCCAAGTCTTCACCAATAAATCAGTCCAGTAAATCAGTCCAAACAACTCACTCTGGTTAACAAACCACGATGGTACAGATCCATCAACAGATAGCAACTCCTTCACAATAGCAGCTCATAGCAGTTCATAGTAGTTCAGTCACAATAGCAGTAGCAGTTCATAGCAGCAGCAGCTTCTAACAGACCAGGTTACAATACTTTGTTTAAATATACTTCCAACTAGTCATTATCCCATTACAGCATGACTCAGCAAGAACGTAACATTTACAGTTTAAAGTTACAGTATACATATATTGCCTGAACAACTGGTTCTAACATTATATACATCATATAGAATCCTAACAGATTCTATTAATTAGGTGTAATGATTATGTATGTACTTCATCCTATTCACTACCAGGTTTCTTGATTGATAGAGAAACTGATCAGGAAGTCACAAAAACTAAGAAAAGACAGTTAATAGTAGGGATAGCCCTGAAGGAAAAACATTGCATCAAAATGGAATTGAAAAAATCCTCCCTCTAGAAAAGATAGGAAATATCAGAATGGATCTGTGTGTCTAGCTGTGTATTATATAGTTGTAAGAGTGGGATTTTGAAGAATCAGGAGTGAACCGAAAAATGGAGACCAGAAGAAGACGAGTGGCTTGGAAAGTTTACTTAAAGCTGACATTAGCCTGCTGGCTTCTTTCTATTAGATAAATTGCAGTGACCTCTTCACATGGGATCTAAATAAATATTTCCCATAATAGCCCCATTTGGGGAATGTTCTGGATTCTGGATTCAGAAAAATATTCAGAGAAAAGCACAAACTTTTGGCAGTCATTGTGACAAAAGTAAAGACTATCTATCTGTCTTAAAATCTAATGTGGGAGTAGTGGAGTTGGATGGTCTGCTGCAAAATTTAAGTTCAGTTGTACCTCTGCTTTATATCTGAAAACAAATGCAAATGTGACACAATGCCAATAAGGATCAACTTATCAGCTTCAAAACAGAACAAGCTTAATAAAGGGTATGCCTCTTGAATGTCTCTTCAGTCAGAGAACTGAAATAATATAATGGATGTACTGTATTATACCATGCTTGTCCTTACTATTGCACAGAAATGAAATTATTTCTATACTTAATTCTATACTACACAATTTCCCCTTGATGTTAGCATTATGGGGTTCTAATGGAATTAAGAAACTAAAGAGAGGTTTATTTGGAAACTGTTGGGAATTGGGGGCCCATGAACAAATATTTAGAATGTACCAATGAGAATAGAAAGAGAACTGCACCCAGATACATATAGTCCATAAAACTGTAGTTGGCATCCTCTCTAATTGGTAATAAATGTAAATGTTTAGTTATGCCTGACTGGGGAGCAATGAACAACACATCTGTCTGGCTGTTTTTTCTGCCTTCATGAGGATTACAGCATTTATGGCATCTGTGGTTGAAAACAGGGGGACTACATGGTAAAAGGGTTAGTGTTAAGAGGCAGTAGAATTGCCTGGGTATATATTTGGGGAAGAGGGGTTGAAATGACTGAGATAAACATCTGCAGGAAATCTAAGGAACGAGATAGGAAAATAAGGACTGAAAAAAATAAAGTTGCAAGGACAAGCACTAAAGACAAGTACTAATCTCCTTCCCACAAGGTATAAAACAATCAGGATAGAGAAAATAACTGGATTTAAGCAAGCAAACAAACAGGATTAATTTATTTATGTACCAGCAGTTCATAGTACGCAAAAACCAGGAGATGTTGAACAAGTAAAAATTTGACAGCTAATAACAAATAAGGATTGAAAAATAAGCAAGGAATAGGCCAAAGGGCAATAACAGTGAAGGAAAAGGGATGAAGGATTAAAGACTAAGAATTAAGAAGCAAGTCAAGAGTTAGAACAGAAAAGTAATCAAGGAGATAAGAACATCCTAGTCCTTATTACTTGTGAAGGTCTTAGAACATAAAGCTTTCTTACACTTTTCTCAGAAATTTTTACATGTTTTAAAGTTAATGATCAGAATGGATTGGTCTAGTGGTTGTGTATAATACACTGAAAAGCTTCCAGTTGCAATTCAGGGGCTTGACATACGGAGATGTTGGACACTGATTCAGGAGTTCCTCTTACATTTTATTAATATTAGCTTTCGACTATGATTTCTAGACTGTAGACAAAGCAAATTTGCAGTACTATTAATGTCCAGTGGGAAGTCACATAGCAGAGCAGTGTGGTGATTAAAGAATCTGACCCTTTCCTTTTGGCTAAATCAATCTCACAGGTGATAAACAGAATCAAACTTTATTTGATAATAAAAACTAAAATGTAGTCCTCTTTAATTTTAAATATATAGATACAAACATTTGGTGCAGAAGATGATAAGATGAGCTGCTCCAGATGGTGAAAAGAAGCTTGCATATTAGCTAAACAAGAAAAATCTAAACAGTAATAAAATGCTCCAGACTGGTTACATGGTGATGGTGCTCCAACACAAATGGTAAGCCCTTTGCTCAAAGTCCCTGGAAGACAATAGAGAAATGATGGCAAACCTATGGCATGTGTGCCCGAAGTGGCACGTGGAGCCATGTCACCTGGCACGTGCAGCATCACTCATTCCTCTTCTCGGTTTCTGGCACACATGCACATGTGACTATCAGCTGGCCTTTGTACATGTGGCAGTGCTAGAAAATGGAAGAGCTGGTCTTCCCTTTTCCAGCATGAGCATGCACGTGGGCCAGCTGATCAGCATGAGCATGCCAGAAACCGGAACTACCTTATCTGGCGCATGCATTCCCCCTGGGCAGCTCCTCTTCCTGGTTGCAGCCCTGATGAGAATATAAGGATAATATTTCTTTTTCAGCATTTGGTGCCGCGCGCATGCACATGTGCTCCCTTTTTGGCACTTTCGGCACTCAGTGTCGAAAAGGTTTGCCATCACTGGAATAGAGAATAAGTTTTAATGATTCTAAAAGAAAACTGCATCATCATGCACATAGTCTGAAATATGGATGAAGGCTAAAATTTAAACATTCAGTTTCATAAATTATGAAGAGACATAAAGAATATGATACTTGCTCAACATAGAAAACAGACATCTAGCGTAAATTCCTGGCTATACATTTTACCTATTTTTATAGATATAGGCATAGGAAGCAAATAATCTCTTCATTGAGTTTTCTTGAATACACCATCCTCTTGGAGGTTTCAAAGCTTTTATCAAATATTTTTGTGGAGAGAGAAATTTTTTTTCCTGAACCACTCCATGCATTTTTAAATGACCACATCTTTTGGGGGGAAGGAGGAGTAATGTGAGTGTGTATATGACAGACAGCCACTTCTCACTCATGGGGTTATGGACTGTGAGAGTGAGTCTACTTTCACCTCTATCATAACACCTGCTCTCTACAACAGTTACTTCTACAGTCTGAGTTGTCACCTTTCAAACAGGCTTTAAAGGACTGGCACTTTACTAAGGTATTTAGTTAGGAGTACATGCCTTTAAGAATGTTTACTTGAGGGTGTGTTATTTTAGTCCCTGGTTTAGTCTTCTATCATTTTTAAATCATAGTGGATGTGTTTGTAAATGTTCATCACCCAGAGTCACTGAGTTGGTCAATCTATAAATTCACAATTATTTTACTCCAAAATAAACTCCATAATCTGGAGCTGGCGTCCAATGATTTTGGACCATATTAATAACATGTCTGTGTATAACAAACAGAAATATGGTTATCCTCCAGCTCTGGCTGAATTATAATTCCCTCACTGCTGTCCATATTAACTTGTATTTAAGCATTTGGAGGATTGCAGATTCCCCTATATTGGTTTATCACTTCTAATGCAAGAATTGAAGTCACTGCAGCAAATAAGTGTTCTGAACACAGTAGGTTTGAAAATATAATTGTCAGATCACTAAAATAACAAAACAAATAGCACCCCCCACAGTGACTGGATTCACAACGCAATCTGCAATTAAGTTAATTGTTTTTGGAACAGGAACATTATGTGCAATTTAGCTTCTTACAGATAATAATGCTCCTGTGATGCACAACTATTATTTGGAATTGCATTGCAAAACATCATAACCAGTTTTGCAGATAAGTGCCCCAAATATGCAATGACATTATGTCGGAAGACAGAGCTTTCTATAGAATAAAAGAAATGTGTGTGCATGTTCCTAGCCTTAGGTTGGCAATATATCAATATTTGATGCCTTAATGGATGGTGTTAATGCTTGCAGAGATAGGAAAATTAACCTAATATGTCTGCTGAGGGGAGAAGATATTATTGTCTTCTGCAAGTTTTACAGGCTATATTTACAGCATCCTTTTGTTGTAATATGCTGCAATAATTACTGGACATTACTTGTTCCTGCTGCTCTCCTTGGTGCCGAACAATTCCTATGCTGCATTATAACATCACCTACTGTTTTAAAAGACTATAGAGCGTCTGTTACTTGATTAAAACTGGGAGGGAATCAGGACTGGGATATCTGGATTTGTTTGCAGTGTGCTTAGGGTTATTTTTTACTTCAAAATCTGAGAACTGATGAATATCTTATTTACTTATTTTTGCTTGTCTTTATCCAACATCCCCAGCACCAACTCTCTTTCTTACATGGTTTTTTTCCTCCTTCTTTTTTTTACTTTGAAAGATGGGAAGATTGCTCCTATTTGACTTAATAATGAAAACA
The DNA here is from genome assembly GCA_012654045.1 of Ptyas mucosa. Taxonomy (NCBI): domain Eukaryota; kingdom Metazoa; phylum Chordata; class Lepidosauria; order Squamata; family Colubridae; genus Ptyas; species Ptyas mucosa. The sequence continues at coordinate 5,108,817 of WNWU01000089.1, forward strand.
AAAAAAGAGTTTAAGTATGACATACAAATACATATATTGATCAGAACCATTTCTTAAAGTGTGGATGTCAGAAAGTGCAATGGCTGTTTTGGACCCTGTTGCAAGATAGCACTGGAGTTTGCTCTGTGGACAAATTCTGTGAAAAATAATGGTCTTTCCAATTATTTCAGCCAGTAGAGAATACAGGCATGAGCACTCTTCCTGCATCAGGCCATAAAAAACTCATCTGTTGAGGTCAGGAGTGAAACATTCCCAATGAGACACAGTAGCCACAGGCTTTGGTTCATAGAGAGGAGAATTGTTATGCCTCCTGTTGTAGGTTGTAATACCACTTGCTTTTAGATCAGGGCAGTGGTCAGTCCTGCACATAAAATGGTTACTTTATTAATACGTTTACAAGCTGGACCCTCCTAGGTTGGGCATTTTTCTAGGTCTGGTCAAATACAAGTATAAAACAGTTTAAAATCTTTCCAAAGAGAAAAAAAATATTACTATTGTTACTAAAATAAATAGTACACAATCATTAGTTTGTTTTAAGAAGTGGCTGTTTACTCTTAAATGCGAAAGGACATACATGATGAGGGATAAGCTTTCTGCACGTGCTCTAGTTTAATGTGACACACTTTTATTTTAAACCTACTTTTTTAAAGAAATAACTTGGTCAGTGCTTGAATTAGCAAAATTAGTCAGTGCTTAAATTAGCGAAATATAGATTATTAAAGTAGTCTTACATTTAGGTAATTCATGCTTAATGTGGGAACTAAAAAAATAAAATTTGAGAAAGAACCCCTTCTTTCTGTAAGCCAAGTGTTGAAAATAGATTCACTATAAATTTATTTCTTTTCCTCTATTATGTATTGAATTTATATGTCACTTAATCTCTTTCACTCATGAGATCTTGCAATGAAATAAAACACAATAAAATATAGACAATAAAATAAGAGTATGCTAGAAAGATCATAAATCAGAACAATAGAAAACAAATAATAACGTAATATTCTGTATATAACAAGCTAACTATATCCAGTTCCAGATGATGCGTAATCCAAAGGCCCTCTGGAAAATACAGGTGGGTGGGGTAGGATGAGATGAGTGGGGAGAGAAGGACAGGGGACAGTCTGGACTCCAGAGGGAGACTGTTCCAATGTGAAGGTACCATAGTTGAAAAACAGTGTTTTCTAGGTTTATTCTCCTCATGAAACTGAACTACCTACTTTGGATGGGTTGACATTGACTTATAGATCATAAATAGCTGTACTATGTAATTATAGTTAAAAAAAGAGAAACAGGAAAGTCACTAGATAGGTTGCTGCTAAACTCCAATTGCCAATTTATATGCATTCATGAAAAATATTTCAAAAAATTACCTTAACTGCAAAGACGAAGAGATGTAGTAATAAGGGACCTATTGCATTTTAAAATGACTGTCTATTCTTTGTTTTTTAATAGATGACAGATCCTTTCTATGGATTATTTAATTAAACTTTAATTTAACTATGGATTATTTTAAAGTCAGTTGTTATACTAGGACATCATTAGAAATGATGGAGTTTCTTTGTGGGACAGCAGTATTTCTTTTCTCTCTTGATTAGGGTTATATTTTATAATTTCCAGATCAGGAAACAAAACACCCGTAACTAATATATCTGTCTATATCTGTCTTTCTTTTGTGCAGGTTTCTGCAGTGGCCAATAAGAGTATTGCATTTATGTGGAAAGTGAAACTCTGTATTTAAGCATCTAACCTTTTTTACCAATCATTTTAAGAATCAATCAGAATGTTTTCTCCCACATCCAGAATTTTTTTAAAAAAATCTGTAGGGTTTTTGTTTTTGTTTTTTGCCCTGAAGAAATGGCAAAAGTTTGGTGTTTTTTTTAAAAAGGAACTGGATTATTTTTTTTCTACTCATGGAAATGTGTATGAAATGAAAAGTGTTTTGCATGGGCCCATTGCTCAGGGGATTGCACATTAGGTCTGCAGTTCTGGTATCCTTTAATTTCATAGCAGCAGTAGCAGCTGGTCTCAAGCACTCTTCATTTAATTCAATGAAAATGAGACTTTTGAGTGAATGATGATAATTTAATAATGAATGGCTCCAACTTATTTGGAAAGCTCTCCCTTTTTTTCTGACAGCTGCTGTTCTAAGTGCAATTTAATAAGGGACCTGCAGTCATTTGGCATGGAAACAAATGCTTGCTTTGAAAAGGAAGAAGGAAGATACAGACTTTCCCTACAAAACTGATACCATTTCCAAAGCCACACACACACACACAAAAGTGGTGCATCTGTTGTGTATTTAATGTACTCTATAACAGTAGCAAATGAATAGTGGTAGCTATTATTAATTGCAGTTGAGATACGATTAAAAATAATTTCCGGTTTAAGAAATTCAGTGTTTCCCAACAACTGGGCAGATGCCAGGAGACGAGAACTCCTGCCCCAAAAAAAGAAATACTTCAAACTGTTGAGCAAAATAAATCTCTAGATGTTAAAAGAGATAGTATTTTAAATGACAATTGCTGTCAGAATAGAATCCAAGGCTTTGTGTCAGAGTCCTTATAAATTGATGAACAGAACAAGATTTGACTTGTCATATACCAATCCCATGACTGCTACATGCTGTATTCTTGTAGTTTCTTCCCCCTTTCAAAATATTTAGGCAAGGAAGCATATAATGGCTTTGCTATGTCTTTACTATGTTGATTAAGGAAGGTCAAACAGAGGAACTCAGTACATCTGATGATATGTTAGATTTAAAAAGGAGAACTTGAGATGGGGTTGCTGTTTTGGATAATTGGCTTATGCTGAATATCATGGCCACTCTTTGGCTAACGGATTTTACATTCATATAGGGCACAAATGTAGGTATATGTATTGTATATGTATAAGTATATGTATATGTATATGTATATGTATATGTATATGTATATGTGCAGTTAATTAAAGAACTTTGATGATTGGGCTAATAAAAGTGATTAGTTAGAACTATAGAAGAACAGAAATGGAAGGGATCTTTTAGGCCAGTAGCACTAACCTACTTATTATACAAATCCAAAGTGAAGCATTCCCATTAAATAGCCTCTGCTTAAAAAATATTCATCAAAGGGCAGTCCATGGCCTCTACAATTAATTATCTTAAAATAATATGCATCTCAAAGTGTCTTTTGGGGAAAAGTAGATGATGATTTTCACTTTAATAAAGAACACCCATGTCCACTCTTTTATTTATTTCATTTATATAATTGGATTCATTAAGGCTCCCGAGCTCTAAGAAGACTTTGGCAGCTTATAATAGGTTCAGTACAAATGTTAAAAGCACAACTAAAAACAAGTGTTAAACATATGTTGAAAAGTTTTTAGAAAACAAGGTTCTTTCTTACTATTTTGCTACCAGTATTTTGTTTTTTATTTTATCTTTTATAGCAAAAGAGCAGAAACTGAAGGATACACAGAACAGCCAATTAAAATTGGACTTGTCAATTAATCCCTAAAATGTTAGTAATTAATCTACCAATTAAACCAGTTGAATCCTATAGCTTTATCTGCAGGTCTACATGATGATACAAGCAAGACAGAATGTAGTTTGGGGTGACTGAAAAAGGATCAAAAGACAAAATATCCGGGAGTGATTTCCCCCTTAGTTCCTTATTTATTGAAGATTCTGATAATGTTTCTATGGCAGTCGATGATGATGATGATGATGATGATGATGATGATGATGATGAATGAAGAATGAAGAATGAAGACATCAGTGTTTTCACTCCATGTCAATTTTGCATGTATTCAATTCTTTCCAATTTTCATATCAGATTTCAATTCTGCTTTTAGAAATTCTGCACAAAACAGACTGTATATTGTTTGGCTTGGCTTGCTTGCCCTTGTCCTTTGCCCTATGTTATCAATTTATTCTGCTAACACACTATTCATCTTGTCATTTCAGCCACATACATTTCTATAACAGGAATCTTTGGTTAGATTGTTAGCCAACCTCTCTTTTCAGCATTATCACAAACAGGTATGATTTTATTTTGGAAAATGTAACTTTCTTTGAATGTCTGATCTCTATTACAGTAGGCTTGTTAAGAAAGTGCAAAAAACACCCGCTCCATTTTGATGACTTGATCTGGAACTCTGGAAATGAAGTGACTTTTTTTTTCTGGAATTAGCACAGTCAACCAATGACTGTATCCAGAGCAAATCTAAAGATATTAATATAATCTCTTGCATTCTATAATCAGGAAAAAAAAGTAGCTAAAAATACCTAATTATGAAAGGATGGCCAATAAGTGTTACAATCTTTATTTGGGATTGTTGTCTGTTTGGAACACAATGTATTGGGATATGCATTAATACCAGTAGTAGCCTAGTTAATGTGGAAATTTGTGCAAAAGGAAATATTGTTTATAAGGCAATCTGATTTAAGGATAAAGTTATCAATCTAGGTTACAGTAAAATTGGGTACAAAGCAGAAAAATAAAATGTGCTCTGCAACAGAGCTAAATTACAGGATTAGGGATGAGAAGTTCCAAAGAAGTCGAAGTGCTAGGGAAATAGAGCAATAGGAAATTAGAGAAGTGATAGAAGGATTTTCCAGCAAGACTTGCTGGTCCTGTCTTATAATTTAACTATCCCTGGCCATGAAAGTCATGTAAAGGAGTTGGGGATATAATGGAAAGAAAGGAAGCTGCTTTAGGCATGGAGGCGAGGCACAAAAAAAAGAGGAATAGGAGAAAAATAGACGAAGGATCTGATCAGTGAAGGCAGGTTGTTATGTGAGGTGTTGGCAAAGATGATTAGAGGGATCTTAAACTGGAAATTGGGCAGAATAATTGCTATAAGTACTGGACTGTTTGTTAAAGCTTGGTGTTTTTATTGTACCTCTGGTATACAATTCAAGGATCTCTATATTGTTTCTAATGATAAAAATAATGCTGTAAAATCAGTGGTGAAATCCATTTTTTTTTTACTACCAGTTCTGTGGGTGTGGCTTGTTGGGCATGGTATGGCTTGTTGGGCATGGTGTGGCTTGGTGGGCATGGCAGGGGAAGGATACTGCAAAATCTCCATTCCCACCCCACTCCAGGGGAAGGATACTGCAAAATCCCCATTCCCACCCCACTCTGAAGCCAGCCAGAGGTGGTATTTGCCGGTTCTCTGAACTACTCAAAATTTCTACTACTGGCTCTCCAGAACCTGTCAGAACCTGCTGAATTTCACCTCTGTGTAAAATGTTCTCATATTAGAGGTAGAACTTATGGATACCTTGATAGCAGGTATGATAAGAATACATATCTTTTTCTCATTTTTATTAAAAATTTGATTATAATAGTAAAATCTAATAAAAACTAAACTTAAATAGAAGAGAAAGGAGTAAAAAGAAAACAACAATAGAGAAAAATAACTATAATAAAGAGAAAAGAACAATAGAAAGAGGTGTCTTCCAACCTTCATCACATTTAAAAAGGTTACCATTATCTCATCCTATATCTCATATCTTATCTATACACAAATCTATAAAACATCATTTCAGTCCTAGTGACAGCAGAAATCCTATAAAATATTGCCAGAAGTAACTTGTTTTAATCTTGATTAAATAAACCAACTCTATATTCCTTTTTTTTTTACTTCTAACAATCCTAATCTTTAGATTGTTGCAGAATTTGATTTATCTTCATTTCTTCTTTGTCCCATTGCACATAATTCTTCAAGGCTTTAACAAGCCTTTTTAATAAATCCAAAAGGGAAAAAAATATCCACTCAATTCCAAGTCACTCTCTTGGTTTGTCATTTATATTTCCCTTTTAAATCGTAAAACCTCAGCAAGTTTCTTTTGTAGATCCAGTGGAACATCCATTTCATTCTCTAGGTTATAAGTCTATTTTCACAAAATCTGTTCTATGTCTGTCAGTTTTTCAATACCATCTTTTAGACATAGCCTTTCCATAGAAGCAGATATCATTATTGACTTTGTTGATATCATAGTCACTATTTTCTGATTCAATTCTTCAAAAATCTTCTTAAGTAGTTTCATTGTTACAATGTTTTATATCATTTTGTAAGCAAATATTTTTCCCGCTGCTTAAATCTTAAGTCCCTCATATTGTTCAGTTTTTAAAATCATATATTACTTACATTTGTTATTCTCATAGGAACCAAAACAGAATCTATTCCCAATGAAAAGCTGTTTGTTCTTTATAATTAATTCCAAAATCTTATTGTAAAAGTTTCAGTATTCCAAATTAATAAGGACCCTTAATCCATTTACAACTTTCCAAGATCAAAATTCTTATTTTGCTTTTTTCTGTTTATTTCAGATTCTTTAAACTCCTTAAATTTATGATTAATTTTTTTCTTTCATTCAGGATTGAAGGCAAGCTAACCCAGTGTTTTCAAGTTTGTCATTCTGGAAGTCTATAATACACTAAAAGTAATTTGATGGATTAATCAATCAATCAATCAATCAATCAATCAAAAGTGTTTAGCAACTGTGGTTAGCAAATTTAATTTCCTTTAAAACAACAGCTGACTGCTGTTGTGAGCAAGATAGCTATTCTTATCATCTTCCAGTACTCAAACCTGCTGTCTTGCAGTCTTCTCACACAGAACAGCACATGTGGGTGATTTCCTATCCTCTCCTTGTCCAGAGAGGTTCTGAAAAGCCAGTCTATTTGCTGGCCCTTTGTTCTTTGCTGCAGTCTTCAAATCTGCTTTCACAGAGATGTCTTCAGTCCACCATTCCTCCCCTGGAAGCTCAAAAATACATACTATACAAGCAGAAAGAAGTTTGAGAAGTCTCTGGGGAAATCAGAATCCAGAATCATTTCAAACCTAAGATCATCTTCTGTGTTACACTAGAGGCTACATTTGTTTTTCAGAATGATTTTTTCCTTTTAATACTTTTGCAATGACACCACATTTTGCAGCTCAGAAACTAATGACAGAGTTTGTGGGGATCCCAAATTGAACCAAAGCTGTCCCATCCACTTCATCTCAGATATAGAAAAATCCACCAGAAGGACTCGGATCATTCTTTTGAACTGTTGTGTTGTCAGTCCTAATTCAAAAGACTCCAATTCTTTATTTCCTTACACCTAATAGACAGAATCTTGCCAAACTAAAGCTGTAACTTTCTAAGCTACTAGGTATGTCCTGAGAAATTCTAGGATGTGGTTACCTTGAACCTCTCCCCAACTCCCCCATCCAGTTTGGGATTATGCAGTCTGTTGATATGAAACTTCCTGGGAAAGTTCTGGGATGGCAATATCCCTCCCCCTCTGATAATACAGGTACACATTCTATCACATGTGTTCAATGGTTGAATCCAGTAAGTTCTTGACTCTTCTTCCTTCTCTTTATTTTTTATCTGAATTTTTAAAATGAGTTTTGCTTGAGCAATTCTTGAAATGTATTTTTTTTAGTTCAAATTCCTCTTCCTTCACTCCTTTGCATTCCACTGAAATGGCTTTCCCTTCTGTTAGTGATGGTTCTTCTAGTTAAACAATTTTCTTTTTTCTTTCTTTCTTTTTTTGCCTACTTCTATCATGCTGGACATTCCTGTATTTTATCATCAACCACTCCATCTTCCTTATTTATAGAAACTTTGCTTCATGAGTTTTCTTAATGGTCCATTTTTCTGTTACTGAAATTGTATTTCTTAAATTTGATATTGTTTTTCAGTTGAACATATCTGCTATTCATTTATAATTGAATTGAAGAGAGTTTGGAATAGCAGTAGTCGAATTGACAGAGCCAGTGTTTCTGTACAGTAATTTACTTACATGTACACACCTACATATCTCTACACACACACACACACATACACACACACCAACCAAAACTGTCTTTTGATAATTTTTTAATAACCTACATGCTTCTCCCTCTAATGTGGCATGAATTGGGGCACTTCTCATTAGGCTGACAATCAGCAGATGCTGTAATCTTCCATACAAAAGCTGCCCCCTGCCTGTGCTCCAACACAAAGGCTGAATGTGCATCACATATGCTATTAACATGCTTGTCATATATCAATGATGACTGAAACTCATAGACATTTTTCAGTCTATTTAATATTTCTGTGATTATGAGAGTACCGCTCTTTTCTGTGACCAATTCTCAGAAATCTCTAAGAAGATTGCAGAATTCATATTGATAGTCATAGCTTTCAGAATCTACCTGGTGCCTCCTTCACATGAATAACTGTTTCAGGATGTTCAGGTAATTTTATTTTATCTTAATCACTGTATTTGTCCTAATTCTCTTTTCTGACTGGCATGGGACTGTAATTAAATAACTAGAATTAATTTTCAGTTTAACATTAATGAACTGAAGTCATTATAAGTTCTGTCTTGTCATTTAACTGTTTTAATTTTAGCTGCCTGGCTTAATTTCTTCTTTGATGACTTTTAACATCCTTAAGTTAGATTCTCAATTAAATTTTGGTGCCATTTGAAGTGAGTTTCTACTTTCTTATCATGTTGCAAATTAATTGTGCATATTAATGTGTCTTAATTACATGTAGATCACAAAACCTCAATTGGCTCTTTTTTGGGTGGGGGAAATCCAGACTTGATTAATATAATGCTACTTTGGTTGGTCTTTTCTTACCTCATTTAAATTAAAAAATGTCTTATTTCATTGATAGCTCAAATTTCTTGCTTCAAAATATGACAATATTTAATTTAGTTTCTGCATTAATGATGGGTTCTATTTTGTTATACTGATTGAAAAACCATAAGATAAATTCTTCTTTGAATTGAATTTCTTGGAAATGATACAGGAGTCATTTACCATTGCCTTGTTCCAGATTTTTTTAAAAAAACTTTCCGGTCTAGTCCTGGTATTCTTTGGTGGTCTCACAGCCTACTAGAAAACAGGCTTAGCTCTTAGTTGTTGTTTTTTTTAATCAACCATGGCTGGGCAGATATAAGGCTGGGCAGATATAAGGTTAGGGAACTAATCATGACGTCTGTTGTTCCATGTTTTCCATGTTTGATTTTATAGCACTTTTGGAATTCATTGTTCAGAGACATTCATATGGCTCACTTCCTCTCAGTCTTTAAAAAGCATCTGAACACATAACTATATTCATATTTTTCCAAGTCTATTTTAAGTCTATTATGCCTTTCTCCCACTCATTTATTCCCTTTTCCCTTGTTCATAATTCTACTTTTCTATTTATATGTTTTTATAATAACTAGAGTAGTTCACAACACTGGCATTGTGTTAGGTTACAAAAAATGCAGCTTGATATTATGTTATATTATGGTTCTTATACTGTCTATGGATTCCCTCTTTTTTGAAGGGGGTGGTGGTGGTAGAATAATATATTTCCTTTTTACTATTCAGAAAACAAAATACTGAGTTTATTATTCATTTAAATAGTTTGACATTTTTAGTTTTTATATTTGAAATTCTGGAAATTTTCTTTGGATCTATTATTGATTTTTTTTTAAAAAAATCATCAGTTGTCATGTTTCAGTTTTCTCTTCCAGAAGGATTGGGAAACAGCATTTCCCCTTTGAATATAAGGAAGCAATGAACCCCTGAGAGAAAAGACCCAAGCTGGGGATTTTTTGAGTATGTAAACTGCTTCAGTATTATCTTTCCCAATGTAATGTCCTTCCCACCAGGGCCCATATAAGGCATCTATCTTAATAGAATGACAGACCCTGATTGCTGAGGAAAATTCTCTCCTTAGGCAAGTGCCTGTATTTTTTGAGGTACAAATTTCCATAGGTACTTTTCTTACCCCGTTCCTTTTTTTTAAAATTTACTATCTCTGTGCAGGGTCACAGCTTGCATCCTTCATCTTTCAATTATTCAACTGAATAAGTTTGTATGGAGCCAGGATACGCTACACAGTTTGGTAATGTTTTTGAAATGAAGAATGACTTTAAGGCAGGAGAATGATGAGCACAACTTCCAGAAGAGAGCTTCCCAACTATCTGGAATAGGTGACGTACAAATCAAGTCAAATCAATAAATAAAGCCACTCTTCAGCAGATTAGCATGCTTCCATTTGTCCATCTTAAGGACTATAAACTCTATGAGAGGGTTTTTTTAAAAAAAATATATCTGCAGCTTCGCATCCTAACCCTCACCAGTGGCAGCAGAGCAGAGGGTCCTCGTTCAGTGTTCTCTTGTTCAGAAACCTGTCCCAAGAGCCCTAAAGGATACTGATCTTTTGCTACAGTTTCTTGTCCAAGATCCCTCACATCTGTCACTGTATAAAAAATCTTAGTGCATACTTTTTTCTAAAAAATATTGCTTTCAGATTGTTTAAATATTGCATAATTTTAAAAGAATAACTGTATATAGGACAGGTTAAAATTGCAGTTTTTGTTCACTTACATGTACAATAAACCCAGATCAAAAGCCTTTCTTCATATTGAAAATAAGATCTTGAATTGCCCTAGGTTTAATATTGATGCTTTTCAATTCCCCTCCCTGAAATCACACTGTAATGCAGATTTCAAGAGAATATGTTTTTTATTTGAGCAGCTTGAAATTATGCTTCTTCAGATCTAACAAATTATAAATAGAAATATAACCTGCCAATTAAAAAGCAACCATTGCCATTCAAATAAACATTTCTTCATTTAAAGTATGTTACTGTCAATTTTTTTCTTTCTATCTCTTCAACCCAAGTACAAAGGAAGCTGTATCTCCTTGGCTCGGAAATTCTGCAATTAAGGATATATTAATATCCAGGCTAACTCAGGAAAGGTCCATCTGGACCAACATTTCATTTCCACATTGGGCAATTAAATGTCTTTGGAAGCTTATGAGCAAAGTATGCAAGATTTGAGTCTGCTGGTTTCCAGGGAAGCAAAATTTGACATCAGAATTATCAGCTATTATTTGATTTATCTTATCCAATTGTGAGGATTACAGGTCAGATAGTATCTCTACGTTTTGGTCATTAGATCAGTATAAAAAGAATCTGAAATTCTGGAGTGGAAGGATCAATGTGATTTCTGGCAAGCCACAATTAATCTAAGTGGATTTCCACACAGAGTAAATGAAGCCACCTTACAATTCACCTCTGTCATCAGGAGTATATATTGTCTCCTCTGATTGACCTAACAACTTCATGAACAAATCTTTTTCAGTCTTGCCTAGAAATGCATTGAAACTGGGAATAAGTATTGCGGTCAAGTAATCACTAGAGATCAAGTTTTAATCCAAATATTCTGGCTATTTTGGTGATTCATGGTTGGGAGAAATTTTAAGGAAAGGAAAAGCAACTTTGATGAGACTACTGTTAATGTTTAAATGATATTTTTTTTCACATTTATTTTGAGCAGTAAATTATTTGTTATGTTTGTTTCACTGATTTAGTTTTATTGGTTTCCTTCATGTCACTAGACTAAATCATGCTCAACAACTGAATATCACTATGAAAACACAGAACTGCTGCTGATCTATCTCAAAATAATATTTGGCCTTTATATTGGCATCATATTGTTGGCTCACATTTAATTTACAGCCTCATGATGCATCTTGGCAGTGCTCCTACTTAATAAGTTTTTTTACATCTTGCATATAATGGTGAGCATTTTGATATTAGAAGGTGGGGTTGCCAAATAGTTTTATTTTGACAGGAATGTCAAGAGATGTTCTATCATGTTCAAAATCAAGGATTTGATCTTGGAATAATGGGGGTTTATTTTAAATTAACAATATATATTGGGAAAGGAAAGAAGGATAAATTATTAATTGAATGATTAAAAAACACTAACTGGGTACCACATACTAGTATTTTTAAAAAATGAGTTGCCTATTTCATATACTGTAGTTGCCTATTTCATTCCAATAGGCTTGAGTTGTTGATTGTTGATTTACAGAGAGTTAGAATTTGTGAAGAATTGGATCATCAATATAAATTGCCAAACCTATTTTTCTTTCCTTTCAATTGTATTCTTGTAGCAAAGCTAGATAGGCTTAACATAGTAGCATAGGTTACTCTAACATGACATATATGTGATGTTTTTAACTTGCAGTACGATTGTCTTTTTTATTCTGGAGGAGTTCAAACAACATACCATCTAACTTGAATTGTAAAAATAAAAGCATATTTTCTAACAGAGTATAAGAACAAGACAAAGATTCCACATTTTTTGAAAAAATGATTCTGAGCAATCCCATTTTAATAGATGAAACAAAAGGGCTCTTAAAGTTGAAACATTGTCTGTTTCCAGAGTTTTGGAAAAAGTAAACTTCTCTAACAAAATGTAGTGATATATAGTTGGAGGTGGCATGACAGAAGCATTAATTTATTACTTATTGTAGGCCTCTATATTATGCTATTTATGATTTTTATTAGTTTTTATCACTTGAAAGTGAATTTGATGAGGGACCAACACAGGATAAAAAACTGAACATGGATACCAGGAAAAAAAAATCCTCCTTAATATATGTTTAGTTTGCTTAAAAATTTTTGCCTATTTCTGATTATAATGAATTATATTCATTTAGCAACAGGCATAATATCAAGATCAATATGCTAGGAATTTTATCTAAAATTCTATTTAATTTAATTTTTAATTTAATTTAATTTCAGATTTATATACCACCCTTTTCCCTGAGGACTCAGGGACAGCCAAAATTAAAAAACATAGAATACGAACATTAAAAACAATTAAGAATATATATAAATTTGGCCCCATACATTAAAAAATAACAAACCAATTAAAACATTTAAAATTATTTTTAAGCCAGCCCAGCTTGCTGGAAAAGATAGGTTTTAAGGGCACGGCGGAAGGCACCGAGGTCTTGGATTCTCCTTATCTCTAGGGGCAGCTGATTCCAGAGGGTAGGTGCCCCCACAGAGAAGGCTCTCCCCCTACATTGTTTGGCTGATGGCACCCTGAGGAGGCCCTCTCTATGGGAGTGCACGGGTCGATGGGGGGTCATTCGAAGATAGGCAGTCTTGAAGATAGGCCCTATGCCATGGAGTGCTTTAAAGGTGATAACCAACACCTTGAAGTGCACCTGGAAGACCACCAGAAGCCAGTGCAGCTCGTGCAGGAGTGGTGTTACATGGGAGCGCCATGCTGCTCCCGTCACTACCCGCGCAGCTGCGTTCTGGACCAGTTGGAGCCTCTTGGTGCTCTTCAAGGGGAGCCCCATGTAGAGAGCATTACAGTAGTCAAGGCGAGAGGTGACGAGAGCGTGAGTGACTGTGCACAGGGAATCCTGATCAAGAAAGGGTCGCAATTGGTGGATCAGGAGAACCTGACAAAAGGTCCCCCTGGTTACAGCCGTCAGATGTTCCTCCAAGGACAGCTGCATATCCAGGAGGACTCCCAAATTGCGAGCCCTTTCCGTAGGGGCCAGAGACATGCCCCCAATAGTCAGTGATGGAGTCAACTGACTATATCAAGATGCGGGGACCCACAGCCACTCAGTCTTGGAAGGGTTGAACTTGAGCCTGTTCTTCCCCATCCAGATCCACACAGCCTCCAGGCACTGGGACATCACTTCAATTTAAATTAGATTATTTGATTGGGCCATATCAATCATCGTTACTTCTAAATTTTTGTAGAGCTGTGTAATAATAATACCTGTAGATATAAAATATACTGTGATTTTTGCCATTTCTCATGTGTAAATATTGTTCCACTTTCCAGAATATTCCAGATTCTACAATCTGTCCCATTCCACCCCACCCCATCCTGGACATTTACATTTGTTCTAAGTCAAAAAGAAAGGGAGAAAAATATAAACAGTATAAAAAGATAGATAGAAATAATGGTCTCTAAGTAATAGAAATAAAATTTAGAATGATTCTAATAACTCTTCCTTACTTAAGTATGCAGAAAAGTATCTTAATGTCTCCAAACCCTGAATCTGTCTCCGTAATTCCAGTTTTGGAGTTGTTCTGTCTTTACGGTTTTATTCTGGAACAAATTCATGGCTGTGATTAATGAATCTCCCAGCTTCATGTTTCATCCCAGCTTTCAAGTTGACTGGGTGACAGATCATTGGTGTTGAGGTGCTCTGAACCAATAACCTGTCATTCGGGACCTTTTTGAATTTTGAATGCAAATGTACCTCAGCTGACAGGTTGATGGAAGTAGAAGAGGATTGTTGAGTGAAGCAGAAGGGAATTTGCACAGTGCATTGAGAAGGTCCTACATTTTCCTGGGTCCTTTATACTACTCACCTGTCAGTTCAGCTACAGTTGGAGACAGATTTATCAGTTTCTCATTTGGGCTAGAAGGGGAAAATAGCAGAACTTTTATCAATTTCATCCCAGTTGCCAAAATATGCAACACTAGAAAGTGTTACAAAGGAACAGCAATACTGGTTGTTAGTGGTCATATTTGGCAGTTTATGGAAGTAGCCTGTGGAGTATGCAAAATAAAAAGAGTAGGAACAGCTGTTTACCAGAGCAAATGGATGAAGAGCAGCATATAGTTATGGATTCCTGTTGCACTGAAGGAGAATTAGGTTGTTCTTTTTTTGAGGCAAGGCTAGAACTGAGTAGTAAAACCATAAGACATAACTTACAGATCATACTCCTGGCCCATCTAGTTGGGTAGTGTGCTCCCACAGTGCTCAGCCAACAGGACAAAAAAGCCCACTACTTTTCCAGCAGATGGCATTTAGAGCAGGGGTGAAATTTACCTACCTTCACTACCGGTTCGCAAATGTGAGCGTGCAAGCTCACTACGCTCACATGAGACACCTCTGCACATGTGCAGGACCTTCTGCGCATGCACAGAGGGTCAAAAACAGGACGTGATGACATCTGGATAGGTGGGCAGAGCCTCCCACTACCAGCACTACCTATTCGCCCATGCCGGATAGAACCAGCTGAATTTCACCCCTGGTTTAGAGGCAATCTTCAAGGCTAATAGCCACTGATTTCCATTGAATAGGTCCAATGCTTTTTAAAGCCAGCCAGGTTGGTAATCAGTGCAATAAGTATTTGAATCACAATATGAGAATATCTCATGTGGGGTGGATGGAAAATTTATTTAATAATGAATATTATCCTCCAGTTTAAACATTTTTCAAAAGTAAATATATTTTAGTCATGCTCAATTGGAATGCTATTCCATAAACAGGAAGACTCCTCAGAGCTCATGAAACCTCTTCTCAGTTGGGTCTGAATATATGAGAGAAAACCTTTATTATTTGGTTAAGGATAGGTTGGGGGGGATGACAATAACAAGCACCCAAATGAGGACCAGTTGTTACAACACAGAATATGATTCCTTAGCATTCCTTACACAGGCTTATATATTAAAATGGCAAAGCACAGAAAGAGAGAAAGATGTATGTTCTAAGGATGCAGAGGGCAATTTTTAAAACTGGCAAATGTAGGGTAGATCTTAGCAATAGTTTTTAACTGTTACTTTATACTCAATAAAGCAAATTGAGTATTACAATGTGTGCTGAAGTTAAATATGTATTTATTCTTTCATACTGAAATCAAGGTTTTGTTTTGACTAGATTATCAATTCTATATTTTTATATATGATCTATATAATCATGTCAGTCAAAATCATCTGGACTTACTTAGCACTGTTCCCTAAGTGCTTCTTAAACCCAAACATTAACAGAATCACAGTCATTCATCAAAATTCTCCATAAATGTTCTGTAAATAAATGCATAACAGATTAACCGGAAATTAATCATGGAGATCATGTTGCTTGAAGTTTCAAATTAAATGATATTTTAATTGTAAATCAGTCATTGCAGCAGCATGTTTAAAATATATGAAAACTGGTCAGTCTGAGTCTGGGACATCTGAAGAGTAAGAGTAATTTAAGAGACATCTTAAATTGTTTTGATCCTTCAGTGTGTGTGTGGGGGGGGGTGAGGTTATTTAATAAATGTATATTTATTTAAGAGGGCCAGGCAAGTAAAACCTACACAAGTTAGAAGCTGGCACATTTAATCATGCATCCAGGCAGCTGGTTTAACATATTGTTCTAACAGTTTGTGAGGTGGCATAAATGTGGGCCAGCATAATTTTCTGTCTCCACAGCCAGTCCCTATTAGGCATCAGTAATTGTCCTAACAGTTTTCTGGGGTGAGTTAATGCAGAGACTATGTAGTAGAATATAGTACCAGAGGAAGGGGGGCTTTCCCAAGGAACAAAGAGGTGGTTCAGTGGGAAATCTGATATATAGGAAGAGAGCCAGGACTCTCCTTTCATAGAGTATATCTAATATGGTAGTTATGCAAATTTATGCTTTAATCTAACAAGACTCCTATCTATGGCAACAATAAAGAAACTACTCTGAAGTAATGCCTCATATTGTCCTTGGTTCCTTGCACCTGACAGGCTTCTTTGCCCACTGGTATCCCCATTCCTACCTGCCAGGTAGGAAGAATAAGTGGTGGAGCAGGTTACACCATGTAGTGGTGGACCAGGTTACAACAAAAGTAGTTTTAGATCTGTAGGCTGCTCCATGCTCTCTCCTGTTCCTATCCACTGCACTCCACCCCTGCAGCCCCTGAACAACTTCATCACCATGGCAGCTAACCCCATGTACCAGGTATTAAAATGATTAAGAGCTGCAGGTTGCATTTATGGCAAGTAGGACTGAGAGAAATTCACCCAGCATGGATCTGATAGTAAAATCACTTCTACTCTTTCCACTTAGATTCCCATGCCAGCTGCTGACACTCTTCTAGTGGCACCACATGGACGATCTGTGAATATGACTTCATACTCTGCCGTTCCCATCTCCCATGGGAACAGCCAACAGAAACAGTCCTCCAGCTTCAGCCAGCACTGTTCTACCACATGGGCTGTCTATCAGATTTTTTTAGAAGAGAGAACCATCTTTCAAAGGGAGAAAGATTTACAGATGGTAGTTGTTTTAAAGGATTTAGAGAGAAAAATATTTGAGAAAAGTCTCAAATTTTGAGACATTCCTTTGTTGAAATTATGTCGCCAAAGGAAGACTTTATCCAAATGCCTTTTTTGTACATTGTTTTTAAGCACCCTAAATCCCCTTCACTTTAATCTCTTTTTCTATTATTGCAGCATAATCCTATTCATGTGAGAAATACTTCCAGATAAATTGATATAATTTATATCCCTGCCTGAAGATTTTTCAATTACAAAAAAGCAATACTTAACCACCTTTTCAGCCAGGCATCCCAAACATAAGCATCAAGTTTCACTTACATGCTCTTTTTTCAGTTTGTAGTAAATCTGATTATCTGCAGGTTGTCAATCGACTGCTGCAAAGATTGAACTGGAGAGATTGAGCTATGCTGCTATTTAAAAAACAGAGACCAAATTATAGGCAGTGGCTTTACATTTCATTATTTTTAATGGCCTGATAATTGTAACTTGCATTTTTTTTTGTATGCTGCTTAAACACTCTAAATAAATATGCACTCCCTTATTCCAGTCTAATTCTACTAACTAATAGTAGAATATTCACTAAATCAGTGGTGGGTTGCTACCCATTCGGTCCAGATCTTGCAAACCGGTAGTAACAGTGGCGGGAGGCTCTGCCCATCCACCCGGATGTCATCACGGATGCTCTGCGCATGCGCAGAAGTGCCACATGTGAGCAAAGTGAGCATGCACATGCACTCCCATTGTGAACCAGTAGCAAAGATAAGTGGAACCCACCCCTGCACTAAATGTGATATTTAATTTGCCCTCTCCTTTTTTGGAGAGTTTATACCTGTTTTATAGTTATACTTCTGAGTCCAACCTTGTGAGCAATGGCTGCTTGACACTGATTCTGCATTCACGTCATATAATCCATTTCTTTTCCCTTAGTTATTGTACCTTGATTCCAGTGATAATGAGAGACATGAAAGTTTAGGCTGCATTAATTTCTCCCTGACAACATGTAGATATTGTCCCAGAATCCCCCCAGTGCAAGCCCTGGCAAGCTTTCAGCCACTGTACTGATTTTTCTAATTGTAGCTTCTTTCACCCCCAGGCTTCACTCGATCCCCAAGTCATATCCTGCCATCCATTCATGGTTTCCTAGGCAAGTGAACAGAGAGTTCTCTTCACTAAGTTGCCCTAGAGGAAAAAGATAAAATAAAATCTTGCTGTACTGAAAAACAACAAAAGCAAAGGGAAATCCTTTCCTCTAATCTATGCAATAGGGGAATTGAATTCCTCCTTTCAATCTTTTCAGTACAATATCTGTCCCATACAATCCCTAAAATTTTCTCACCTGAGATTCATTCCAAAACATGTTATCATTTTTAATTGTATTCACCTTGACTAGGAGGAAAATAGTTCCCCTTTCAAACATACATATGTCTTTTTCTGTCTTTTCATTAGTCCATATTCTGGGTTTCTATGCCCTTTTTTTCTTTTCTCTCTTTTCTCTTTGCACTTAGACAAAGTACAGAGGGAGAACACAAGTATCCTCGCCCCACAGTATACAGTGGGACATTTTCATAGCATTCAGTTTGTGACTAACCGAGTTCCCCACAACACATTAAAAAAACAAAACAATGGCAGTGCTGTGAAAGGGGTAGAGCAGCTCGCAAAAGTACACAATGGCAGTTTAGCCTTGTGGCTCTGGAGATACAAAGGAGGCAAAGTATTAAACAAAAAGCAAACAGATTATACATTCAAGAGTAGCATTCAAAAGCCAAAACTGTTTCTTTTCAAAGAGACATATTTAGGCTGGGGGCCATATTAGAATCTCCATCTTTACCTGCATGCTAAAATGGAGTGCCAAATGAGCATTAGGTATGCAGAGTCCTTATTGTTAAAAAGTGGAAATAACCTGTGGTCAAGGTTACATGAATCTGCATTTAATCTTCTCAAGATTCTTCCTCATCAGACATGTGGAATTTTATTAACAGGGGTCCAGCGTTTTTAATAAAGTGTGCTCTTAGATGCTCTTTGTATTGTGTAATGGTATATCTTTGGCTCTTTATCCAAATGAAGCATAAAGCATTTACAGCTGTATTCTCCATCACGCCAACCAGGGAATACATTCATTTGCAATAACACGGCATTCAATGGTGTAGAAAATAAGCTTCGAAAATTACCCTCTCTATGAAGCTCTATCAGTCCATTGGAGAAGCCCATTTGGATTCAACTGACCATTCTCTTTGGTATGACAAAAATTAATGTAGCCAACCATCAGTGCAGAATTAGCAAAACAGAAACTGCATCTCGCTGCTATAGCCAGTTCAATGCATGTATATATAAAGAATGGTCTGTGTATAATCATCAGGAGTGCCGCAAATCATCTTCACCATCATCTTCCTCCTCCTCGGCTTATTAATATTGAAAATTTTCCCAATATAGTTCTTCATTTGAGACTTAAGGAGCTTCTAGACTTGCAAAAGGGAAAAAAATAAACTTTCCAGAAAATAAAAGACAATTAGAGTATTTTCACCTCGGTTTGCAACACCCTGCTGGCTCTAAACAGATAGAAGGGTAACATTTCCTTAGCATTGCAAGCCATGGCAGGTAAAACATTTAGAACAGTTAAGTATCTGATCTATATTTTCCTCAATTATATTTGCTCAACATCTGTTGGACAAAATCACTTGAATTCATTCTCAATTGATTGCCAGCCATATTTCAGGTCTTATGGAGGTGCCCAGGATAGATGTTTGCCCTGTTATCTGGGACAAGTTTGAACCTTGTTAGACTTGAGGAAATGGACAGGGTCCTTTGGGCTATAACCTTGATCACTTGCTCTTAGGCCCATTCCCCTCCTGGCTAACTAAAGCTGCCCAGGAGTGTTGTGTGGGTGGATTCTGTAGTGGTGAATCCCTCCCTGAGTGAGAGGTTGCTGCTCTATTTCTTAAGGAAGCATTGCCATACAATTTTTGCCCAGTATTGTATCCAACCTCCCCTTTTGGATGAAAATGGTTGAGAAGATGACTGTACACCAACTTCAGAGGACCCTGGATGATCCCATTCAGGCAGGATTCAGGCTTGGGAATGGGATGCAAGTGGCATTGATGACCTCTGGAAGGGGCAGGATAGAATTTGTCCATTCATCCTTGCTCTCCTTGACTTCTTAATAGCCTTCCATGCCACCAACCATGGTATCCTTGTGGTCTGATTCTGGGGACTGAGGCTAGATGATACTATATTGTGTTGGTTCTTCTTCTTGCTTGATACCAGTTGGTAGTAGAGAGAAGAGATTCCTTCTTTGTAGGGTTTCAAAGGGCTTGGTGCTCTTTCCTTTCTTCTTCAACATTTACATGAAGCCACAGCAACTGAGATATTCCACTGCCATGGAGTGCAGATTAATCAGTATGCAAATGAAACCCAATGATATATTTCTGCCGCTGGATTAAGCGATGCTGTCAATGTCTATCCTAGTGCCTTGAGGCTGTGAGGGGCCACATGGCTGTGAGGGACTTGAATGTTTCTGGGTTTGGGGGCCCTTTGGTTCAAGGGCTTTGCCAATTTTAGAAATGGATGGAGTTGTATTGCTCCAAACAGACCTCGTGTGCAATCTGGGGTGTCCTCCTGAACTCATGAGTCCTGCTTGAAGACCAGATGAAGGTCATGGCTTGGAGCCTTTGTGTAGCTTTCTCTTGTGCTATAGTTGCACCATTGTGGCATAGGAGGCTCTCTTTACAATCAGTCATGCTTGGATCAGCTCCTGATCAGAGCATAATAGAGCAAGATCTAAAATATGCCATTCTAGAGAACTGTGCCACCACATTTTGTACCAGGTGAAGCTTCCAAATACTCTTCAAGAGCAGTCCCATGTAGAAGCGTTGCTCTAGTCTATCCTCCTGTGTGGTGGCACAGTCCTTTAGAATGGCATATTTTAGATCTTCGCTCTGTGAGCTTCATTGGTTGCCAGTTTGTTTCTAAGTTCAATTCCCTGTGATGGTTTTGACCTTTAAAGCCCTTCAAGGCATGGGGCTGGGTTATTTGAGGAACCGCCTCCACCCAATTATATCTGCCCATCCCACTGTTAGGGTTCCAAGTAACACCCCAAACGAAAAAAGACTCCGAGGCTTGAAGTTCCTCAAAGTTCCATTTTATTAGAGATGTCATTGGCACATCTGGGGAAACCCAAATCTGAAAGCTTCCAGGTTTTCCCCATCCAAAGGAAAGTCCAAGTCCCTGCCCAGCACCCACATGCCCATCACCTGTTCCAATCAAAGCACCATCCCATCTGAAGATGCCCCCAGTCCACCCCTCCAGGTACAGGGCAAGATGTCCTTGACTCTTTGAGAAAGGAATGTTATTTTGATTACATATCTCCCCTACTCCATACAATCCCCCCTCCCAGTTTCCCACAGTACTGAATGTGGCAGGCCTGAAGCCCAATGCAAAAGATGGCTTCCAGGCCTGACACCCACTATGTCTGGAAAAAGAGGTATCCTACGGAACGGGTCCCATCTGCAAAGGAATTACATCTGGCATTACTTTTTCTGCTGTGATTCCTGGCTTCTGGGTTGTGAAACATCATCTTCCTCTGAGTGGACACTGAGCTTGTCTCTGGAAGTCTCTTAAAAAATGGTTGTGTCATCAGGCTTGGAAAACAAAAGGAAATAGTGAGATGTCTGTATTGCCTATCATGATAGCTCTTTCTGTGTCTCAGTGATTGGTAATTTTGACTAGTGTTTTCAATTGTATAATGTTTTTTTAATTCTTGGTTTTTATGATGTGTTTTTATTGGATGCTGCCCAGAGTCAGGTTGTTTGAGATGCATGACTGTATAAATATGATAGATAGATAGATAGATAGATAGATAGATAGATAGATAGATAGATAGATAGATAGATA
>WNWU01000089.1:5130548-5200217 GCA_012654045.1 Ptyas mucosa
ATAGATAGATAGATAGATAGATAGATAGATAGATAGATAGATAGATAATACTGATACTGCTAGTTCTGCAACTGTTCCATATTCTCCCAAATTTAATTTCCCTGATATGTCTTTTTTACAATATAGTGCAGAGTTTGTCCTTGCTGTCATAAGCATGTATCTTAAATAACTATGGTATTCTGGAATAATACCTAGTTAAAAATACTGTATGGCAACATTCTGAGTTTGATTCCTAATATTCTCTGAATGGGGCTGAGTACTGGACCTACATTTGGGTGTTTTTACATACCCACCACATGTGAAAGGAAATGTTTCCAGCATTTATTACTGCATGATTTGTCTATTTAGGCAATTATTGATGGAACTAAGATAATGTATTGGGACAGGTTCTTTGAAGCATTGCATTCAATTTATCTCAGATGTTTTTGTTTGTTCAATCTCTGTATCACATCTAAGTAGAAATTTATACATACATAGCCTAATAATTGGTCTTAATTCTATATAACCATTTCAAATTTGGTCATTTTTCTTAATGTCCCTCTTGTTTTCAAGATCAGATTTTATTCTTTCAGCAATTTGTAACATACTATGGTATGTTCCAGCTTTGCTAAGTATTTCTTGCCATGTCTTTAATTATTCATGGGTTCTGAGCAGAGCATGTTTGCCTGCAGATAGTCCTTGGCTTATGTCCAGAATTTCCAGTGCTAAACAAGGCAGTTATTAAGTGAGTTGCATCTGATTTTATGACTTTTTCCCTACAACTGTTAAGTGAATAACTACCATTGTTAAGTGAATTATATGAGTGTTAAGCAAATATGATTCCCCCCGCTGACTTTGCTTGTCAAAAGCCAGCTGGGAAGGTCATAAATGATGATCACATGACTCTGGAACATCAGAACTGTTGAAAACAAATCGTTCCCAATTTGTCCTAATTTGAATCACATGACCATGGGAATGCTGCAATGGCCCTAAGTATGAGGACTGGTTGTAAGTCACTTTTTTTCAGTGCCATTGTAACTTTGAATGGTCCCTGAATGAATGGTTGTAAGGTTCAATGTTATAGATATAACCTCGGTGTAGTGGTGAAAGTGCTGGCCTAGAAACCAGGAGACTGTGAATTCTAGTCCTGCTTTAGGCATAAAAGCAAGTCACTCTCTCTCTTAGGTTAACCCATCTCACGGGGGTTGTAATGGGGAAAATAGGAGGCAGGATATTAGGTACGTTCACTCCCTTGAGTTAACCAGATATATAAATATGTAAAACATAATAATAATAATAATAATAATAATAATAATAATAATAATAATAGCAACAACATTCAGCCCTTACCATAGATTACAAACTATCCAATGCCTTTCTGCCAGCCATTTGAATATCTTTACATTTCTCCATTCAATTTGTTTACTTTTTTGAATAACCTGCAAACATTCATTCCATTGTTTTTATCAAACGCAACTACCTTTGTCTTCAACATTGAATTTTCAAAACTAGACTCCTCACTGCATCATTCAGTCTATTCAGCATTCATTGAAAATTTGCACTCAAAAGTTCACACACCTGAAGACGTCTAATGGCACCATGAGAATTCCTTAAATGATGAAAGGGGCGGACATCACACATCCTGCTCTGTTTCGAACTATTAGCTAAACATTCCCTTCATTTTCACATATGCTTTTCCCATTCACCACGCTGAATGCTTTCAGCAATTAATTTGCAGATTGTCCTCATTTAATGACCAGTTGCTTAGCAACTGTTCATTTATTACGCCGTCCCCCCAAAGGTTCATAAAAGCTGATTTTGAAGTTCCAATGGCTAGAAACACATGTTTGTGATCTCGTTTTGGGCATTTGGCAACCAGTTTATTGGCTTTTTCTATGGTCCCACAATCATGTGACCATGATTTTCAATGTTTTTTGGGCAGTTTCTAGCTTTCACTTCCAATTTCAAGCAAAAAATTCCCATTACATGCAATGGATTGTTTAATGACCATGGTATTTGCTTGATGACCAGAGTATTTGCTTAGCAACCATGACATTCGGTTAACCACCACTGCAAAAAAATAGGAATGGTCACATGGTAAATCATTTAACACCCTCAACAGCTTATGACCATAATTCTGGGCTCAGCTACCTGTATTTTTCTGATATTTTTATTTATCAAATCATAACAACTCCCAAAAATCAATCTCTCTTGCCAATTCATATAGGTAAAACTATTATAGTTTCCACCTGCAGTTTTTTCATGAATGTTACCTATAGACGAGGGGTGTCAAACTGGCGGCCCGCAGGCCAGATACATCATGCGCAAGCCAAACCCACCTCAGTTCTGCAAAGGCAAAAAATGTCCCGATACTTCGCGATATGTCACATGACATGATCGAGTTTGACACCTATGTTATAGACATTTCTTTTACTTTTTCCTCAAACACTGGCAATTAGCATAGAAGCAATGATCTATATATTCTTAACTAAAAATTGGAATGATTTGTAAATCTTGTTCTAGTAGAGATCATTCTCTTTTTATTCCAAAAGAAGAAAGGAATATTTTTCGGACACATTTCACAAGAAAAATTCACAGAAAGATATGCAGTTATGTATAAATAGATTAATTATCTCTAACCATGTTTTTCTGGGACTTTCTTCACTATAGAACTAGAAATGATCTCCATGGGTTGTTGTTTTTTAATGTGCCTCATTACACAACAGAGTAAGATACATAAGGAGGTCTTATTCATCTGTACAAATCAAAAGGCTTACTTGAAATGTCCTTTACTTTCTGTCAAAGATGGCGGAATTCCAAAATGCTGATTGGATTGTATACCTGACTGAAAATTGCTTCTATTTTGTAAAATTTATTTAGGAAGTTATATGTAAGCACAAGTAGTCCTTGACTTATGATCATTTATTCATTCAAAATTATGACAGTGCTGAAATAATGGACTCATGATACATGCCCAAAATTATAGCCATTGCAGCATCCCGCCTTGCAGTCTGTGATCGAAATTTGGTTGCTTGGCAACCAACCTACACTTACAACTACAGGGGTGCTGCAACTCCCCTCATCTATCTCTCCCTCTCTCAATCTATGCCCTTTTGGCCACTCTGCATAGCAGTATCTCACACAAACACACCCGCAGTACCCCTGCACTTCTTATCTGTGACTATCTCCACTTAACAATCCATGATTCTTACTTAACAACCGCAATTGGGAGTGCAAGGATTGTGGTTGCTAAGTGATGCAGTCATGTCATCGTCATGTTATGATCCCTTTGCTTAGCAATGAAAATTCCTGTCCAGATTTTGTGTACAAGTCAAGGACCACCTGTAGTTCCTAATCTTTTCTAAAAGTAAACGAAGGGGTTTTTTTGCAGGTGCCACAATGCGAAATAAATATTTTAGAAAAAATCCATGCAGTATTTGTGAACTAAACACTGATTCCCTTGTATTTGGGGGCCTGTAACTCCCATCAACAGCACTGGTTTCTGGGATTATTATTCCTAATTATTATAGAGCTCATTTTTCTTTTCAGTTGTTCCTCCCTGCTATCTTTACCACTATGTCAAACTGATAATTCATTAGAGAGTATTTTGCAGAGAGAAACACAAATGCTTATACTTTTCATAGTAGATATCCTGGTTTAAGTGCACAGGCACATTCATTTTATGCTTGAGATGAGCTTCACCCAGGAAATTAATAGAATAGAAATATGCACTACTTCTAACTAGCTCAAAGCAAGTGTTGAGCAACAGATTTCAACAAGAACACATGGATATACCTTGCCATAAATACCTTTCAGTATGATCTACAATTATTATTTCCCTCCACAGTAATGAGAATACATACAGCCTGGGCAAGGGGGCAGGGTTCTCTAGACCCTCCTAAGCATGCCCTAATTTCCATAATGTTTGGTTGAGATGTTTTGGTTCAAGAGAACCTTTAATTAAAAGTATTTATTTCATTCTCATAATACACAGCAAATTTTGGAATTACTAAACAGATGATTGCTGTCCTAACCACTACGGTACATACTGTATATTCACATTAATATATCTGTAACATTAAAATTACTCCTAAGGTGTTGGTTTTTAGAGTACTGTAAGCCACCCACAAAGCTTTCAAGAAAAAGGGGTCACAAATTCACTAATGTAAAGGATGCTATATATGCATTGTTTTTAATAAAGTTTTCCTGCCAGTTGGTCTCTTGCTATTAATTAACAGATTGCTGCAGTTATGTTTGGATGATACTAAGGTTTATTGGGTAGAAATTTATTTTGAGCTTAGAAAATAGGCTATAAAATTGGAAATATGTTTTTCAGCTTAAAGCTAATTGCCTCAAGGATCCCTTAGGGATCCACTGAGAGACTGTTTTTTTTTTTCTTTCTTCCATTCCTTAATGAAACACCCAAACTTTATAAAGCAGCTACACTATAATTATAGGCAGCTAATTTGGGACATTCCGTGTTTATAGATTTGCACCATACAATTACAAAATATCATAGGAGTAATTGATTACCTAGAAAACATGATGACATAGGAGAGGATCTGAACATAGAGGCTTGGTTTCTAGGCCTCTGGATCTCCTGGTCCTGATTTCTTTCTGGTTACATCAACAAAAGCTTTTTATTGCAGGAATTACCTTGGATGTATCCATTAAAGCATGTGGATTTCCATAGCATCCCTATCAATTTGCCAGTAGCTATATGGGGAAAGCCCCCAGGAAATCGTTGTTCTAAAGACTTCAAGCCCAGATACCATTAGCAGAACACGTGGAAATCATGGCTCCTTAGTTCCTAATAGTATGCCAAATTAAAACTTTTGACAATCATCTGAGAGCTAGAATGAATGACAGGTGCAGATTTATTTCAGAACTATGTCATCATTAATATAGAAAAACTTGTTAACTGTTATGCCAACTATAAATGATTCTGACATGGGTGAGTTTCAGAAGCATTTGAGGAAAAGGTTATATCTGGCTGTTATGCATGACTGCATTTTGCTTATTAAGTGACATGATCAGTAGAATAAACTGGAAAATTATCTTGTTATATAGAGAGACATGAAGTGGGATGAAACAAATGTTGAAATTGAAGAACTAATGGCACACATTTTCCTAAGTTTTTTTGGGAGGAAGGTTATACCAAGAACCAGACTACTTTGCCTTAAATATTATTTGTTGCTACCTGTTACTGTATCCAAATCCTAACATTACTGTATTTAAGACAAGATAGGATATGACAAGATAAGATAAGGTATCTCCACAACACCACTAGTTTTGCTCCTCAAGGTCTCAAAAGCATTCTGAACATGGGCCACTATCATCTTTGCTTCTGGCTTTCTCAAAACCCTGAAAACAAGGAGCCAAGAAAAAAATTAATCAGCACTGGTCCTGAGCTCTCCAAAGCCCTGAGGTAAATAAGAGAATTTTCTTCTCTTCTCACTGTCAGTTATGTCTCAAAATGTCACACTGTGGTCATTTTGAAGAGACCTTTTGGAAGTGGGCTGGATTTTTGCTACCCCTAAATTGCCCCTGAGAATGATGATTTCAAGGTGTTTGGGATATGTGCATGCAATAAGGAATACAACTGTTGGCAGGCAGTCTCTACAAAGTATCCTTCTGTCGTTGTTTTCTGCCAAATTCAAGGTAGCAGAAACTATAGCATTTAAATTCTGTCTTCTCTCCCACACCCCCAGTAAATCTTTCAGCAATTACATCTGAAAAATAATCCTGGCAAGAGAGGCATTTTCACTTTGTATTAGAATAACAGTGCAGGATGTAATCTTATTATTTATCTGGTGCCTATATTCGTTCTTAACTGATATTACCAGGATCCAGGTAGAGGAAGAGGGCTCCTGAAAACATAAAAATCAGACATAAAATCCTCTTCTTTTAAGTGCTGGTTGTAAAAAATACTCTGTAATAGTGACATCTTAATTAGCACCTCTCCTTGAACTTTGTATCTCTGTTCAAGGAGAATACAGAGCTGTGGATCATGCAGATACATGGGAAGGTTAAGCTGACTTACATCCCTTTAACCTCCTCTGGATTTTGCCCAGCATTGCCCAAATTCAAGGTTTAAAAATGGAAAAGATTGCACTGAAGACCTCAACAACTTTTTTCTTTTAATGATTGTAAGGTACCTGCTCTTAGCAATTTGGTTTTTCATTTGTTTGCTAGGTTGTCAGAAAAGATTCACATTGCACATCATCAGAGAAAGAATCATGTTTTGTGTTAAAACTACAGAAATGTATTGTTCCGGACATCTTTTTTTCATGTTTTCAAGCTAAAGCACAAAGCACCTGGGGTGAGGGAGAGAAAATTCATGTGCTCTTGTGCTCCGCGCTTGGTTGGCTATAAATGGTACATCTCTTCTGCCAAATGCTTGGTGGTTGTGGGGCTTTTGGGAGGGAGGGGTCTATTCTTTAACTTTGCAGTAGCCTCTGCTGAAACTGATTAAAAAGTAAACAGCAAAGACCCAAAGACAAAGTAAGTGGGGTCTCTGATAGGCTAAAACTTTACCAATTTAAATGCTTGTGCAATATGCTTGACATTTTTAAGGCAGTCTTTTCAAATTCAAACTTCTGTATGCTTGCTTTGCACCGGCAATTGAACCTTTCCTTTCAAATGAAATTGTCTCATGCTCTCCACAAGAAATTCATTTTCAAGGTATGCCAAGCAACTCTGCTTTTCCCCAATTTCACCAAGTGCAATGCAAACTTTTTTTTCTACTATGGCCCTTGACACTGGCTTCATCTTCTCTTCAGTTCATGAATGAAACAGGACACATCATCCTTAGCTATACTTGCATTATAGTAGTGTTTTCTCCCTTAAGCTGATAGTGTCCAATGGCAGTTGGAAGATTTATAAAATCTTATTTATAAATATTTATAAATAATATTTATAAAATCTTCATCACCCTGTACTTCGGAGGCAAAATCAAATGACCTTATTACCTGGTGTCAGAATGGAATTTAGGGGTCATTTCAGCACCCTGTCTTTTCCACTTTCCAGTCTGCTTCATCTGATACTACTATTCTGCCATTGTTGCAGTAATAATCCAGAGATGGGGGCAGTATTGTGCTGATGGTCCATTGTGTTTATGCAAGAATGTCAGAGTTATATATTTTTAGGACAGAAGCGTCTTTTGATTCCCTCAGGCAAACCTATTCTAGCTGCAAGCAAACAGTTCCCTGTCTTAACTCTGTTGAGTACAAGATCTATAGATGCCTCCAGTTTATATCCACCCCGTTCAGGGAGAAACCATCAATAGCAAATGGAAACTGAAACTGAAACACTTGCCAAAATTGCATAATCCCATTAGACGGCTGTACTGGCAAACTGTACATAGGCGGTCTTTATGGCAAGACTGAAGTGGTACAATGAAGTTATGATGAGACCAGTCCTTTCCAGATGCCTTGCAAACATAACATGAGTAATTGAGAAAGTGACATTTTTTCCCTATATGTAGAGGAGAGAAATCTTAAATAAAAATAATGCTAATGAATCCATTATCTTCCTGGCTCTGAAGGCTGTGGAGACAGGATAAAGACAGGATAAAGATTTCATATTGCCATATATGGGTAGGCAGCACTTCAACTCAGCATGAAAGAAAGACCCAGCATCAATGCCAATAGTCCCCATGTTGTGTCTCAAGACCCATTCAGCTAGTATATTAGAAAAAGTTGGGTTGGGTAGGTTTCTCTTTAATGATTTGATCTAGAGCATGGTCATTCACAACTTCCTTCTCTCATGTATTAATCCAATGAAGATAATTTATTCCATTCCATGCCTATTGCCTGGGGTCACCATGTGTGAGTTGGACAGCCACATACATTTGTTTAATAAATTAATAAATTTCACAAGTTAATGCAAATTTAGCAAGCTCATATATTTCCAGACACATCTATGTCTGAATTATTCTTTTGTGATGCAACTTGATTTTCTAAGAAGCTATAAAAATATTCACAATATATTTGCTATATAAAAATATATAGCAAAATTGCATTAAGAAAAATAGCTTGCAGATATGTGCATATGCTGTAGAAGTAATAGAAGTAGAATGAAAGTCTGACAAAATTTCACAGACTACTGTACTTCAAAACTAATAAATGGCAAACTGATACAAAATGGATTAGGATGAACTTGAAGATGGAAGAATGAAAAGTTAAATAGAAGTCAGGTTGTCTCTATCTTTCCATCCTTATAACTTTGCTCAACCAATTAGCCATTTAGGATAACAAAGCTGCCTTATTTCAGTTCAGAAAAGGTACCCCCCTCTGGTTCAATATTATTGACATCAGTTTTCAGGTTCCAGAAAATCAATAAAGCCATAAAACATAGTTGGCAAAGTGGTGACACCATGAACTCAATGCTTACTGTAGTGAGCATCATTGGTTCCATTCTCAATTAACTTTGTTATGGCTATCAAGTAGTTATTTCTTGTTATCTACATAGTATGATTATGCTATCAACTAGCTGGAATGAACTAAAGGTAAAGAAATTGACACTACCTTCTACGGTAAGTACCAGCTGACAAGGCCATGGGATACTTTGCTTTCAATAACTGGAAACAAAAAAAGACTAAAAGTTTGGGGGATGATTAGAACATGTCAGTGTTTTTCCCCAAGTTATCCATTGTTTGTCAAACATGCTACATAGCAAAAAGTTGTCACAGCAGCAATGTTAATCCAGTTTTAATAAGACCTCACCCCAAAGTATCAATTGAATATCAATAGTTCAGGGACATGTTTTGGAATATTGAAACCAGAGGTGGGTTTCAGCCAGTTCTGACCGGTTCTTGCGAACCAGTAGTGGAAATTTTGAGTAGTTCGGAGAAACGGTAAATACCACCTCTGCCTGGCCCCGCCCCCAATATATTCGCTGCCTCCCAGTCTCCCAGCTGATCAGCTAGAAGGAAAAAATCAGGGCTCACTTTTCAGCCAGGAGATTGCTCAGCAAAGAAGAAGAAGAAGGGGAAAAAAAACAAGAAGACGCCGTCACCTTAAATTGACAAGCCAAGAAGCAGCTGCTGGAAGCAGGTTTTTACTTGCAGAAGCGAAGTGACATTCAGCAGTTTGTTTCTGGGTCAGCTGAACAACAAACTGGATAAGAGGGGGGATTCTTATATGGTTCTATGTTTTTGAAGTTTTGGGGTTTGTGCAACATGGGCTTTGTGTTTTTAAAAGTGTTTGGGCGATTTCCATTGTGAAATATCCTATCTTGAATGAGTTTTCTGCCTGCTTGTAAATGGAGCCGAACTTCCGGCTTCCACTTTCAATTATCTCTAAGCACTGGTAGCTGCTTTCTTCTTACCAAGTTTACTTTATGCAGCTGGCAGGAATGTGGAATGAGCCTCAGGCAGGTTCCTTTGTTAGCAGCTTGATTTTTCCTTGCTTTTCTGGGAACCTTTTGTTTATGTTTATGTTTATGATATTTATATACCGCCCTTCTCCCGAGGGACTCAGGGCGGTGAACAGCCATAGTAAAACATATACAGCAAAAATTAAAAGCTAATTAAAATAATTCAATCATTCAGCTGAAATTTAAAACATCCAACTAAAATCATTATAAAACCCTTATGAAAACCCATTTAAAAAACCTTTATCCAGTCAGACCAGTTTGCTGGAATAATAGGGACTTCAGAGCACGACGGAAGGCACGGAGGTCGGGGATCCTTTGTATGTCCGGGGGCAGTTCATTCCATAGGGCCGGGCCCCCCACAGAGAAGGCTTTCCCCCTGGGGGTCGCCAGCCTGCATTGTTTGGCCGATGGCAGCCTGAGAAGGCCCTCTCTGTGAGAGCGTATTGGTCAGTGGGAGGCAATCAGTGGCAGAATGCAGTCCTGTAGGTAACCAGGTCCTAAGCCATGGAGCACTTTAATGGTGGTAACCAACACCTTGAAGCGCACCCAGAAGACCACCGGGAGCCAGTGCAGCTCGTGCAAGAGGGGTGTTACATGGGAATGACGAGTCGCCCTCATTATTACTCATGCGGCTGCATTCTGGACCAGCTGGAGCCTCTGAGTTCTCCTCAAGGGGAGCCCCATGTAGAGAGCATTACAATAGTCCAGGCGGGAAGTGACGAGGACGTGAGTAACTGTGTGCAGGGCATCCAGATCCAGAAAGGGGCACAACTGGGAGATCAAGCGAACCTGATAAAAAGCCCCCCTTGACACGGCCATTAAATGATCCCCTAAAGACAGCTGTGAGTCCAGGAGGACACCCAAGTTGTGAACCCTCTCTGAGGGGGGTAAGATCTCATCCCCAATAGCCAGCGATGGTGTCAGCTGGCTATATCGGGCCGTCGGAAGCCACACTCAGTCTTGGAGGGGTTGAGTCTGAGCCTGTTCCTCCCCATCCAGATCTGCATGGCCTCCAGGCAGCGGGACATCACGTCAAGGGCATCACTGGGGTGGCCTGTGGTTGAAATGTACAACTGCGTGTCATCTGCATACAGTTGACACTCCACCCCAAAGCCACGGATGATCTCACCCAGCGACTTCACATAAATGTTGAACAGAAGGGGCGAGAGGACCGACCCTTGCGGCACCCCACAAGTGAGGAACCTCGAGGTCAACCTCTGCCCCCCCCTCATTTCTTATGAGTAATATTTTATTTGGGGAAATGAAGAGGAGAGAGTTTGATTCCTTCCCAGAGCAGGTTAGTGAGGTGGGGAGGGAATGGGGATTTTGAAGTAACCTTCCCCAGGAGTGGGGAGGGAATGGGGATTTTGCAGTATCCTTCCCCTGTCATGCCCACCAAGCCATGTCACGCCCACCAAGCCACACCCACAGAACTGGTAGTAAAAAAATTGAAACCCACCAC
The DNA here is from genome assembly GCA_012654045.1 of Ptyas mucosa. Taxonomy (NCBI): domain Eukaryota; kingdom Metazoa; phylum Chordata; class Lepidosauria; order Squamata; family Colubridae; genus Ptyas; species Ptyas mucosa. The sequence goes on from WNWU01000089.1 coordinate 5,141,368, forward strand.
TGATTGAAACACCTTTTGACAAATGGGCATTGCCATGTGTATGTATCTTTATTTTGGGGGTGGGATGTTCCTTCACGTCTGTAACAAAGACAGCCTATAACTATCAGAAATGTGAAAGCGAAGGCAGTATTTATTTTTATATGTAACATATAACTTAGTTGGGTGTAAACTTGATAGCGTTAGTTGACTAGCCCTTTCTTCTTCTCTACTAGCCCCAGAATATAGATAAAAAATTGCCATCAAAGTCTGAGCTTTCCAGGCGACCATTGTGGATGATTATTACCATTTCCATTTTAGCACCATACCATAATAGAACATAAGTCTCTATTTAAGGGACTCTATTCCTTTTGGAGGGGAGGAAGAGAAAAGGAGATTACAATAATTTGAAAAGGACATTTGCACAAGGAAAGATAATTATGAAGGTGGGGGGAACTCAGGAGATAGGAATCTACTCTCCAATTCTGGGATTGATCATCAGGAGGTATAATCTGGTGATGGATGTAAGGAGTGATTAAAACTTAATGCCATACTGGAAGGCAGTCTATGTGGCTTTTATGAGAAAGAAATGCAGAGTGGGGCAGTCAAACAAAGTTTTAAGAAACCAGGAGCCTGGTTTAGCTCAGCAGACTAAAAGCATAGTGATCAACACCAGCTGTCTGCAATTACTGTAAGTTCGAATCTCACTAGGCTCAAGGTTGACTCAGCCTTCCATCCTTTCTAAGGTAGGTTAAATGAGGACCCAGTTTGTGGGGGCAATAAGCTGACTTTGTATAAATATACAAAAGTATGAAGGCTATTGCTTAATGCATTGTAAGCCACCCTGAGTCTCCGGAGAAGGGCAGCATATAAATCAAAAATTTAAAAAAAACAACAATGGAACACAGAGTCTGTCCAGACCTTCAATAAATCTAGATTTAGTAGCTGTGAACATATAAGCAGAACAATTTCCTTGGTTTTTACAACTTAGATAAATAATTTATTGGAATAATCCCTTTCCCTTCCCAAATCATGTAAAAGTGCTACAAAATATATTTTCATAAAAGAGCTGTGCTTTTATCAACAAGTTGCAAACTTGTGTCTCTGCTTTTGTTTGCATGGAGCACATATGACAGCTTGAAGATTTCAAAGAGTTTCCTCCCTTTCCACCTTCTTTTTCCTTCCCATTTGTCTAGTGTGTCGGAAATCAAGAGCAACATTTTAATTGTAGGAATTGGCTTTCGTTTTTTATCACATGTGGAAACTTCATGGATTGCTAACTTCGCGATCAACAGTCTTGTCTCCACACAAATGATGTCCTGCCTACAAATGTTTCTAGTGGGTATTAATTAAAGTTTGAAACTCAGTAGGCACACTTCAGGGCACTTAATGAAAACAACGTTTTAGCAAAGTTGGCAGAGGATGAAATCAGTTCACAGAGCACACATAGTTTTACATATGAGTTGTTGACCAACTTTGCCAGAATGTCAGAACCTTCTCGGAGCTCGGAGCTTTAAACCTTGCAATTTATGGCCTCCTAGCTACCCCTCTAAAACAGGAGTAGGCTTGTCTTATCCTATCTTGATTAATAATGCTCTCTATCATTCCCTGCTATTTTTTGGGAAGTTGATGCAAATGAATAATTTGATGAATAGTTGATGCAAATGACACATCATTATCCTCCAGAGTGAGATCAGCTCCAATACTCCTGACCTTCCACAAGAGCTTAAAGACCTGGCTCTGCCTGTTGCTTGGGGTTCCAATGGGACACCTTTACATTGGGGGTGATTGACAGACTAATAATAGATCCCACCTCCCCCTGCCCACCCACTCCTGCTCATCCTATTCTCTCCCTCCCCATCTTTTTGTTAGGCTTGTGTATTTAACTTTTTATTACTTAATTTCTATTGTGTATAGATTTTGTAAAATTTTATTTTAAAAAAATATTGTTTTAAACTACCCAGAATTATCTTGGAGTAAGATGGACAGTCAATAAATTTAATAAACAAATAAAATAAAATGTCCCATAAACTTTGATCCAAACTGACAAATTCACCACCAGTCAATTGCAGAGGCAGCTTTACTTGGAACAGCTTACATTCTGTGATGATATCTGTAACATCATCAAACATCCACATCTTCCTATCCCAGGTCCTCGGGAAGAAATTGATAGGCAGACAAAAATGCCAAATCCAGTCTGCACATCTGGCTGGCTGTGTGATGGACCATATTTCTTTATCTGTGGAATAAGAGATAAGTCAAAGAAGTGGTTGGTCTGCTTGATGGTAACATTCAGAAGATATAATAAGTCAAAAGGGAGAAAGCTGAACTGCTTAATTTCTAATTTGCATTTTTTTACTAAAAAAAAGAAAATGGCCCTACCAGTCAGGATCCATACTGTAAAGGGCAGAAAGGAAATACAGGTCAATAAATGAATTCAAAGCTCTGGGACCAGTTGGATTACACCCCAAGTGCCAAAGGAATTCATAGATGTGATTCCAGAACTACTGATTAAATTTTGAGAATTTAATCTGGGAGCACATGGGAACAAGACTGCAGATGAGGTAACAGGTTGAGGTAACAAAGAATGAGGTTCCCATTCTTTGAAAAAGGGAAAAATTGGACCCAGGATATTGCAGACTAATCAGCTTTATATCAGTATCTGGGAAAATCTTAGAAAAAATAATCAAACAGTGAGTGTGAAAGCACTTAGAAAGGAATAAGGTGATTACTAGAGGCCAGCATGTGCTTGTTTAAAAAAAAATCATGCCAGACAAACACTATTGCTTTTTAAAAACAAGCTAATTCGATTAAAGAACCAAGGGAATGTTGAGGATGTAGTATAGTTAGACTTCAGTAAGGCAATTGATAAAGCTGATTATAGCCGCCTTCTTGATAAAATGGATCAATGAAGAATAGATGTTCCTACAACCAGATGAATTAACAGTTGGCTAAACAAATATATATGACACATGGCCCTTAATGGATCTATATCTACACTGATAAAGATATGCAGTGAGGTGATCCAGAGTTCTTTCCTATGCCCAATATTCTAACATTTTTCACATATAACATAGGCAAGGACAGAAAGGATGGTCACCAGATTTGCATCTGATACAATGCTGGGGAAATTGTTTACATTCCAGAAGACAGGCACAAGGTTAAAAAAATATTGATAGGTGTGAACTTTGGGCAATAAGCAACAATATGCAATTCAGTCATGAGAAGTGGAAGATAGCTAGGAAAACCAGAAATGCACACACAAAATAGGCAGCACCTAGGTTGACAATGGTGCTTGTGAGAAGTATCTAGGCCAGCAGTCCCCAACCTGTCTGGTTTGGCAGCCCAGTGGGTTGGGGAAAGGAATGATTTTGTGTGAACAGTAGGTACGTGTCCATGCAGATCCATTTGTGGTGAAGATGGTGAAAGGCTTGGTAAACTGTTCTATGAAGAACAGTTAAAGTAATTTGTTTTGTGAAACAGGTGGCTATAAAGGCAGGCAGGCAGGTCCTGGTCTATGTTTAGCCTAAAAAAGATAAAGCTAAGGGGAGATGCAATACTGTCACAAAATAGGGTGCCTAAAGGTAGGACCAATGAGTTGAAATTTTTACAGAAAGAGATTCCTACTTAAAATTAGGTGGAACAGTCTGCCTCCTGCTCAGTCACTAGAAGTTTTGAAGCAAATGTTGGTCAGCCATTTGTCTAGAATAGTAATAGGATTTCTGGTCTGGAGCAGGGAGTTAGACTAGCAGATCTCCTTGGTCCTTTTAAGCCCTATGTTTCTATGAAGGAGCACAGTTCTATAGGCTAAATTGAGGACATTTCTCGGTACATTGATGAAATGTCAAGGTATTAAAAAGCAAACTAGAGAGCCATGTTTGCAGCAAAGCAAGGAACCTGGGCATTACCCTTCTAGTCAGAAAGAGGAATATCTTTGTATTGTGCTTTACAGGCAATGACATCATGTTGACATGTGGATAGGGATCTGAAACTGAACAGAAGTTGTGACTGCTGTTTAGTGCCAATGAGTTCATCTGGAGATGCAAAGATAGAAAGAGGTTAAAAGCCAAGCTGTTTGGAGACTGATAGCTGTGTTTCATTTTCAGGCTGTTGTTACAGGGAATAAAATCTTGGGAAAAGATGCCAATACCTTAAGCACAAGGATAGCATGTTTAAAAATGGATAATTTATTTATCAATAGAAATGTTCGTCACAAGCATGAAAACTGTATGAAGACTCAGTTGCCCAGTATGAAGGTTGCAACTATTACACTTTGTGTGTGTGTATATCCCCACATGTATGCATCCTTGAATCATTTGTGATTCCTAGTATCTGCCAGGACAGGTTCCTGTAGTTACCTTGGCAAGAATTTGGAAGTAACTTGCCACTGCCTTCTTCTGAGAGAAGAGGACTGGTCCAAAGTCACATGGAGGAGTTTCATGCCTAAAGCAAAACTAGATTCACAAACTCCCAGTTTCTAGACTGGTACCTTTAACCAGTACACCAAACTACCCTTAACACATTAACATCTAGGTATTAATATCAGTCTCAGCAGAATAACAGATTTGGAACTCAGCATCTGGCTGATTTTGTCCAGGCTTGGGAGCTAAGCAAGGTCAAAGCAGGTTAATGCTTGGATAGAAATTGTCCACACCAAAGCTCTAGGCTACACTGGGAAGCTGAAAACATATTAGAGACAGACAATAGAAAACCACTTCCAAATAGTTTTTTTTAAATAAAAACAAACTGCCCTACATAAAATGTGTTCATCACCTCTGAAGCTGACAATAACAGACTATTTCCATATTGTTGTTAAACATCAAACAACAAAGATATCCCACATAGATATGTTCATGATGTTGCAAGGCATCAAAATCTGGAGGGTTTTTTATAGCCAAATACTGAAGTACTCTGCAGTAATTCTGCCAAATGTAAGTCCTTTCTCTCTAAACTTTTGGCATGAAAGTTATAGTGTGTTCAAATACTGTCCCTTTGAGAAAGCTTGCTAGGATATTTGAAAAACTTCTGATGAAACTCCATGCTAAAGATTCCTAAACAAACTTAACTATTATTACATAAAATGAGAAGTTTCTTCCATCCCGCTAACCTATGGAAGAATGGAGAAAAGAAAATAGAAATAAATAGAAATAAAATGATAGTCAAGGCCAGAGAAGATTGTTTTACTTCAGCCTCCTTTGGTTGGACTAGAAGACCTTCAAGATCCCTTCCAACTCTGTTATTCCATTATACTTCAAAGAATTGCTGCTTTGAGCAAGAAAAATCTCCATGTAAGCCACCTTGAGTTCTTGGTGAAAAGGCAAATCTAATAATCTTATAAATACTTATTTAAAAAGTACCGGTAATAACAATACTCTCAATGGAGGGAAGTAAACAGTTATAAGGAATTGTAAAGGATATATATTGCATTTTAATTTATTCATAAATTGTGGGTGTATAATGAATTGTTCAAATTCCCAAATTCTACTACTGCTAAAAATAGCTAAAATAAACAAACAAAAAACCCCAAAGTACTGTCAAAAGCTCTAAAAAACATTTATTCCAAATTACCAAACAGAACACTAACTTAGGAAACATTCTTTCTTAAAATGATACCAGTCTAAAATTCTGTAAGCTGGAGAGACGTGAGGGATGATTTTTTTTTTTAGATTTAGATTTTTTAAAATCCCATCTTCATTATTTTTATAAATAATTCAAGATGGTGAATATATACTGTGTAATACTCTTTCTTCCTTCTATTTCCCCCACAACATCAACCCCGTGAGGTGACTTGGGCTGAAATAAAGTGGCTGGCGAAAAATCATCTATTGGGCCTAAGGCAGGACTAGAAATATCTAGACTGGTGCCTTAACTGCTAGACGAAATTGGCTCTTTTAAATTTTTAATTTCAAAAAAAGAATTTCTTCCAGGATGGGCTCCTCCATTTTGGGAGCCTTTAGATACCATCATCTGGGGTCCTTACGTGCTTATAAGATGCAATGAGAATGATGATTCCTCATGGGAGAAAGGAAAAAGGAAATAAAGGAAGTAAGTTCAGTTCAGAGCCCGTTTCCCACAGAGGCCACTCAGATTGCTAAAGGAAGAAAAGGGAAGAAGTTTGAGTGGCTACAGATTGAGAAGTGACTAGTGACAGTGAGATTAACATCTTTTTCTTTTCTTTTTTTCTTGAAAGATTTGAAGTCAGACACAAAGACAAGAGACCTTTCATAGTTATTTTGGGTCAAAAAATAATTTAAGCAATCTATAGAGTCATGATTGCATCTTTACTTGTAGCTTTGCCTAGGGAAAATAGGCATAGATCGCTCAGACACCTGCAAATTTTCTGTATTTAAGAAAACCAGATCCTTCTTCCAGATCCTACAATTTTGAAAGCTGATGAGCCCCAGGAATTGGCAAGCTTATTTAAAGATAATTACATTCTCTCGATAAGTCATTGGTGTTGATGACGAGTTAGTGTGTGGAACCACTAGTTCTTATAGCCCCTTTCCAGTAATGAACCCTTGCAGATGCTGTAAAACTTTAACAATCCCATTTTTATTTTCACACTCTGTTCTGCACTGCTGTTATTTTTTCCCTCCATTTGATGTTATTCCCCAAATATGTCATCAGGTACTCAGGCCAGAGGAACTGTTTTTTATGTCTCTCTTTAAAAAAAAGAAAAAAATATATTTCCTACTTTATGCTGGCTTGGAGCCTTTAATCATGTTCACTCTGTAATGTTTAATCTCTATCAGTGCTGTTTAGTTTACGATTGGAAAAAGTCTAGTGAGCATGTAGATTCCCGGTAACTCCCCTGCTGTTTCTTTATCTTGATCACTGTAGAAACACATCCCTTTATCTGAGGATTTTGGTTTTTAGACTGGTATTCCGTACGTGATACCTGGCATAGCATAGTGGTTAAGAGGCTAAGCTGTGAGCTGCAAAGCTGGTTAACTGAGACAAAAGTCCCACAGGCAAGCCTTCCCGTAAATGTGGTTGGTTGATGAGTCTATGAATTGCCTTTCTTGAAAACATCCCAGCTGTCTCACTCTGAGTTGCTGATGTCATTACCCTTTAGATGTTGGACTGAAAGTAAATTTGGTACTCATTACCATATGCCAAGCCAGCTTGCTCATCCAGGGCTGAATTCTGCATGAGTGATGTTGTGTTGTTTGCTGACCTTGCATTCAACAGCAGCACTGAAACACTCAACAATCTACCCGGTATGACAACTATAATATCCCAGTCTAAAAACAGGATTAGAAGGGAAAGGAGCCCACTCATCCGCATCCTGTTATCAATTTGATCTTACCCAATACCTATGTGCTGTGACCCCATTTAAACAAAAGGCAAACTACAATGTTCTGCAGCAAATATAAAGTGTACAGTTGCAGTTTAGTGCCAAATCAGAAAGAGAGTAAAAGGAAAACACCCACCCTTACTACTTTCTCTTCAGTGATTTCCCATAGTTGTTGCTCCTACCAGAGACACCTTGACTGGTCTTATACTCTGCTACTTCCTCATCCTCTCTCACTTGCTACTTGGCTACAAGCCAAGCTGATGATAATGCTGATCTGTGTGCTGTGAAAAAAAATTCCCAGCTGATGCCAAAATACTGTTAAAAGCAGAGAAGCAAGCCAGCAAGCTGTTGTTTTCTCTCAAGTTAGCTACCCTATAAATCAGCATTATGCAAAGCTATACAGTTGTCACTCTAGACATCCTTTGGGGTGATAGAATAGCCTTTTTAGGAACCTTTTGTAAAGTCTGACTGCTGATGTGAAGAACATTCACCCTGTGCCTTCTTAGGCTGCAAGCTATGATCAATTTAATGCTGCAATCTTGCATCAATGCTGCAATGAATCCTTTAAAGTTTGAATTGCATACTTAAAGCATCTGCAGAAACACTGCATGCCTTGTGAAAAAAATCTTAAACAGGGATAAAGTCATTCAAAAAAGCTTCTTGATGTTCAACAAAAGAAGATGGAGGTCTTTGCACTTGGCTAACAAAACCCAGGCATAAACGTGCTACAGGAAATAGACTGAAGGGACTTTTAAAACAAAATCTCCAAAACCTTCCATTCTCAATTTTACTAATAAAAATAATACTGCTTCAAAAGCCTCAGTTAAAAACATTCTATGAACGAGAAGGATTGGGGAAAGTAATTACTAAAGACTCATTATAGTACATTGTATAGATCTTTGATGGTGAACCTATGGCAGCCCTCTTTGCTGGCAGCAACAGCAAATGTACCACGACGAAGGCAGAATGCTGTTGCCGTGCAAAGGCAAATGCAGGTTCACGATGGTGAACCACGTGCCAGACGTGGCATGCAGAGCCTTCTCTGTGGTGATGCACACCCTCGCCCCAGCCCAGCTCCAATCTCATTTCTCCATCATGTTTCACTCAATCAATTCCAACTTCTCGTGAAAGAAAAAGATCTCTCAAAGTTGGAATTAATTGAGGGAACTTTTTCACTTGCATGCTTCACAATGGGGGAGGCAGGGTCCCATCCTCCTCCTGGAGCCCATTACGATGCAGCTCTTTTACCCTTCTGCTGCAGCTCCCTGTGGCCCTGTCATGGCAGAGGGATGAAAGAGATGTTGCCCTGTTGCAGTGGTGGCAATGGGTGGAGCCTCAGTGCAGGAGCAAAGTGCCCCTGCATTTGCCTTTGCATGGCAACAGCATTCTGCCTTCGTCGTAGTACATTTGCTGTTGCTGCCAGCAAAGAGGGCTGGGAGAAAACAGCAGGGGCGGATCTTGCAGGGTGGCGGCCATCCCCAAGCCTGACCTTCCTCCTCCCTCATCGGCAGGCCAAGAGAAAGAAGGGGGCAGCATGGAGGAGCGCTCCCCTCCCCTGGCTAAGCGCTGAGCACAAAAGCCCAGTGTGGTGTGGCTGACCCAGCAGAAGCGCCCCCATTGGCGAGTCAGAAGGTGGAGAAGTCTGGCCTGGCTCTCGCAGCTCTCCCACTGTTCAGCACCTCCAGACACAAGCTGCTGCCTTTGAAATGTGCTACGCCTTTGAGGAAGCCGGGCAGCGATGACTGCGGCCTTGGGGGGCAGTGGAGGCATCAAGGCTGCTCCCCCATTTCCTCAGGAAGCCAGGCCTGGAGGAGCACAGAAAGGTGCGGGCCAAGCACCGGAGCATCAGAAGGCGTGCTCCCACACCAACACGCATTTCCAGCATGTGTTCCTCTGTCCTGAAGTGGGATTGAGTGGGGTTGGGGGAAGGGAGCAGAGAGCAGAGAGCAGAGAGCAGGGAGCAGAGAGCAGGGAGCGGGTAGTAGGGCTTCTAGGAGGAGAAGCCTGGCTGGCTTTCCTTATGGCATGGGGCAGGGGAAGACCCAATAGATATCCAATTTCCCCCAATAAATGGGAAAAATAAAGGCCCAGCGGTCCAGAGTCCCAAAAGGAGGTGGGGTCTGTTTATCGAAGAATCAGAGAGGAAAACAATTGAAATCTGGGCGGGAGGCTATTCAGAGAAGGATCTGCCTGGGTCTCTTCTTCCCTCCCCCTTAGATTCCCACCTCCCAGCTTTCTTCCCTAGCCTCATTTTAAGGGGAGGGGGAAGCAAGGTGGAACAATAGTAGCTAAAAAGCTGCAAGGGGGGTTAGGATTTATTAAAGATGGGGATGGGGGAAAATGCCATTCCTTTCCCAAGGACCCAGGGAAAGTGGAATAAAAATAGGTGTGTGTGTGTGTGTGTGTGTGTGTGTGTGTGTGTGTGTGTAAAAAGAACAGCCCAGGATAGCTTCAGCCACAAACAACAGCTGCTGTTATTTTTGCTGAGAGCTTCTAAGCTACACAACATTCTTTAATAAATACTAACAATAACAAACCATAATGTACAGGATTAAAGGAAGGTGAAATCAGAGGGGTGGGGGGAAGGAAGGAAGGAAGGAAGGAAGGAAGGAAGGAAGGAAGGAAGGAAGGAAGGAAGGGGGGAGGGAGGGAGGGTTGGAAGGAAGGAATAAGGATGTGAAGGCTCTCCAGAGGCTATTGCACTGCACGCCCATCATTCCTGAGTTGTGCTGTTAAAGAAATCCAGTGCCACCAGGGAGAAGTCAAGTTGTGAAAGAATGATTGAAATTCCTCACAAAACCTCATTATTCAGGTAAAATTGCCATATTGGCACTTTGTGATAAATAAATGGGTTTTGGGTTGCAGTTTGGGCACTCAGTCCCTAAAAGGTTCACCATCACTGGTACAGATGATATAATTAGAGAAGACTATCAAAATAAATCAAACATTTGCATACTATATATATTCAGATATTTTGCAAAACGTCTTCAAACTGCGAAGACATGTCTGCTATTTATCTGGAAAAAAATGCAGTTATTTCTCAAGTATAGTTTTTTCTATTTAAAAAAGGATATGAAAAAAACGTGTCTTAATTGTATATCAGTACACTCCACATACCTCCTAATTGGCAGGAATCATGCAACAGTATGTTTGGCTTGCAGATCATCTCAGAATAGAAATCCTGACGTCAACATGCTGAGGATAAAATTAAGTTTTGGTTGCAGTTGCTATATACTGGCCAAAATGTGCCCAAACTGGCTTTTATTGTCATTACTGTGAGCAAGAAATGTTGCATGTAGTAAGCATGACTAAGACTGGTAAACTAGCCTACATCTTTATCTTATAAAAAAAACATCATGTGAAACATCTGATTGATGAAAGCCATGATGGGTAGTGGAGGTTAGAATTTATGGACTCATCTGGTGACAACCAGTGATATAAACAATAAATGGTAAAGAAATGAAACAAAGAACAATAGACATGTTACGTGCCTGTAAAACTAAAAGATAAAGGAAGGATCTTATATATTTGAATGAAAGTGACCCTATCTTATGGTGTGATATACGTAGGGGACTGAAGAAGTAGACTTAATTATGAGTGAAAGAGCTGAAATATAAGTCAGAATATACGAACCAGTGTCATTGTTGGGAGTGCATAGGAAAGTATAATAGGAAGTTATAGGTTCAAAATAATTGAATGTTGCATTTCAGTAAAAGGTGGTAATGAAATGATTATCATGGATGAATTCTGCAATAATCTGAATGGATGGGTACTGCAGCAGGGTACAGTAGAAAATGATCTGTAAAATCATGGGAATGTGATGAGTATAGGGAATGGATTGGACCATCTGGAGAGCCAAGGCTAAAAGAGAATGGCCACTATTTAGTGAGCCTCTACCTAGAAAATGCATATTTTGAATATGGGAGGAAAAGAATATTATCATGGAAGTGTGTAAAATTATATTAATGGGTGGTATGAAGATGGACTCTTGGAGGAAGCTGTGAAGGAAAAAGGCATATAAAATAATTACTGAAAAAAATGAGAATGAAAGAAAGTTTTTACGTAATATATTGTATTTACACAGTGGTATCAGAATTGGAGCAGCATAGTGGCCAAGTGGTGAAGATGCTCACCTCCCACTCAGAAGGTTGAGAGTTCAATCCTAGGTAGTGGCAGATGTTTCTCGCTTAGGCGTGAAAAAAATATATCTGCTGTGAAATCCATGTAGGTATCAGGGAAGGCATCTGGTCAGTAAATGCTGAGTTCCACCCACTCACCCTGACTCTAACCCGAATTAAGGGACTACAGGTTCATATAGAGGAAATAAAATTAAAATCAGAATAATATATTAAAGAATGGTCTGGAAATATATTTATTTATTTATTTATTTATCTTAGATTTCTATACCGCCCTTCTCCCTAGGGACTCAGGGCGGTGTACAGCCAAGTAAAAACACATAATATAAACGTTAAGAACAAATTAAAAAAAAATCTAAATTTGGCTCCAAAATTTAAAAACACTCCGATTTAAAATTATTTAAAAGGCTTCGCTTAGGCCAGCCCGGCTTGTTGGAAGAAAAATGTTTTAAGGGCCCGGCGGAAGGCACGGAGGTCATGGATTCTTCTTATCTCAGGGGGCAGCTGATTCCAGAGGGTAGGAGCCCCCACAGAGAAGGCCCTCCCCCTGGGGGTCACCAGCCTACATTGCTTGGCTGATGGCACCCCGAGGAGACCCTCTCTGTGGGAGCGCACGGGTCGATGGGAGGTTGTCGGTGGCAGAAGGCGGTCTCGTAGATAACTGGGCCCTATGCCATGGAGCGCTTTAAAGGTGGTAACCAACACCTTATATGCTATAAAATATTGTCAAGAAAAAAGTTTTATTATACAAATTTTCCTCCCACTTGAAATATAAGAAAAGAATAACAAACCACACTGAATTTTGCTGTTGAATGAAATAAAATGTACAATAGATCTGGTAGGCCTGAAACTAAATGCTTATTAGACGCCTCTTGAAAGTCTAGACATTTCTGACAAAGAGAGAGCCATGCATGTATGGGATATGCTTAATTTATCTTTGAAAATTCAGGACTTGAGAGAGGGAGGCCCTGTTCATCTTTCAACCACTCCATCCGTGGGCATGTGATAGATTTCTATGGGGAACTGCTATTCCTGAAATGCCAACTGTTTCTGGATGTCCAGTGAATATCATAGGGGCTGGATCAGTGATGGGATTCAGCCAGTTCACACCACTTCGGGAGAACCGGTTGTTAACTTTCTGAGAAGTTTGGCAAACTGGTTGTTGGAAGAAATAATTAGGGCAGAGAACTGGTTGTTAAATTACTTGAATCTCACCACTGGGCTGGATGTTAATGTGACCAGCTTCTGCTGGAGTTCTAGCCCTCTGAGTACCATGTTGGGTGTACAAGTCAAGGATCTGTTCGAAGCTATTCACCTCGAATGCATATCATTTAGCCACTGCAGTGTAAAAGTCAGGGTTTCTGCTGACAATAGGCAGATTTCATTAAAAGGTTGTGTGATGTGACTACATGAAAACTTGTTTCAAGGAGGCATCTCCATTATTGCCTTGCTCCACAGAATGACTTAGGATGGATCTTTTGAGGGAGGGAGGATGTCTTTTTAGTGGCTTCTGTACTGTGATATTCTTTTGAGAAGAAGGAGAGCCTGAAGCCATACATCTATAATTCAGCTTCATGCTGTTTCTGCAGGGAAGGAGTCAATCCTCATCTGTTTCTTTTCTTTATTGGATTCTTGAATTCAATCTACAATCTCCAGCAAATAATTGACACAACCAGAGGGCTATTTGTGGGAAGGGAATGATTACTATTTCCTTGTATATTTCTGGCCAAAGGTTAAGCCTAGGTTGAGAACAAGATGGGACACTTTCCCAACTTAGTCCACTGGCCAATGCAAACATCCAAGTCAATTGTAGTTGTCCATCCTCACTCAGTTTTATGTCATTATGAAGAATTACATTCAAAGAGAAGAGGAAATAAACACTTGGCTGGCATTTCATATTGTTTAAACTGGGAAAAAGAATTTTGGTTTAAGAATTGATTGTGCACCAGGCACCTGCTCTCCAAAACTTAGAACACATATGCTGAGATGGGGAAGAGAGAAGAGGAACGGTCTGTTTTGAGCTTCCTCTGACTGTGATTGATAGCCCTGTGCAGGATTGTCACTGAGGTAGAAAATTAGAGGGAGATCGTTTCAGATAGAGGCCCATCCAGGTTACATGCTGTGTCCATAAACATTCAGAGCTGAACCCTTTGAGATCATTTCTCCCTCCAGCCTCCAACCTCATTATTCCCAGTGCTGAACTGGAAGGAGGCCAAACAGATCTTGGCTTCTGTAGTTTTATTGTTTTTCCTCCTAACAATGTATCTGTCTATTTTCTTTCAGAGGCTTCTTCGTTTAATTGAGAAAAATACATTTTTCCAACATATTTTAATAACTCTTCAGGTTATTAAAAGCATATGCCAGTATATTATGATGATGATTGTCCTCTCCCTATTCAAAATACAGTTTTTCATTGTGGTTCATTTTGAGTGAGGTGAGCCAGTCATGTTCCTGTTTGAGAATATCACTCAGAAGGAAAAAAGATTTAAAAGAGAGCAGGTTGGTGTAGTGGTTAAGGCACCAAGCTCAAAACCAGGAGACTGTGAGTTCTAGTCCTACTTTAGGCATGAAAGCCAACTGGGTTACTTTGGGTCTCTCTCTCTCTTTCCCTCCCTCCCCAACCCACATCTCACAGGGTTATAGTACCAAATATAGGAGGAGATGTGTTGGATATGTTCACCACTTTGAGTTATTTGTAAAAATAATAAAGGCAAGGCATAAATAAAAAAGCAAAATAAAATAATACTTCCATCATGTAGTTTCTGGAGATTGAAAAGAATGTCCTATTTGATGTCAATGCATGTATGAAAGTAAGCCTTCTTCTGTTGAAGAAAACATGCACTCTGCTCTGAACTACTTGTTGCAAAAAATACCGGATTTTTCAGAGTATAAAATGCACATTAGTTTTTGGGGAAGAAAGCAAGAAAAAATTTTTCTGCCTCTGCCTACCAGCATCCATTGGTATTCATTTGGCTAGCATCCTTGCAGCAAACAGCAAACAGTCTGGTCAGCTTCAGCATGTTATTGCAGCCTGATTCAGCACAAGGAGCTGATTGGTGGTTGGATTGGCCTCCCAGAATACCACCAATCAGCTGTTCCAGGCTGCGGGGATTACCACAGCCCATCGCCACCTCCACACGTCACGTTTCTGGCCCCCCTGTGTCGCATTTTTGCTCTCTACACATCCTATTTTAAACCTGTTCCAGGCTCCAGGGATCATCAGAGCACATCACCGCCAATCGCTGCCTCTGTGTGTCGTGTTTTTGGCCTCTGCACATTGTGTTTTCGGCCTCCACACGTCCCATTTTTGGCCTCTGTATGTCACATTTTTGGCTGGTTCCAGGCAGCGGGGATTGTTGCCATCACCACTGATCCCTGCTGCCTGGAACCAGTCATAAATGCGATGTGTGGAAGCAAAAAATAGGGCGTGCAGAGGCCAAAAGCATGATACGTGGAGGACAAAAGGTGACATGCGGAGGCGGTAATCTGCGGCGATCGGCGGTGATCAGTGGTGATGTGCTGTGGTGATCCCCACAACCTGAAACGGGTCTAAAACGGGGCATGCGGAGGCCAAAAATGAGATGTGTGGAGGCCAAAAACAGCCAAAGGGTGGGGGCCAGTGGGTGGTTGAGGTTTCGGCAACATTCAGTGTATAAGACGCACCGCAATTTTCACCCACTTTGGGGGGGGAGTGCATCTTATACTCCAAAAAGTACAGTAAAAGCATAGTAATAGTTGAGATTTGTAGTAAATTGCTTAAAGATTTGTCCAGGGGGAATCAATTGCTGTGAGGCAAAACAAATTATTCAGGGCTGCTTTCTAAAAACCGTATGCCAAATTTTACCAGTATGTCTTAAGTATAAAGCGTGTCAGTAGGAGAAAAGAGGTTATACAAATTCCACACCACTTATTCCTAACAACAATCCTCTGCTCGAAATAAAATTCCCTATACTACTAGGCTTGAAATTTTAGGCCTCAATAGCCTCAAACTACGCTGTCTACGTTCCGACCTAAGATTAGTTCATAAGATTATTTACCAAAATGTCCTACCTGTAAATGAGTACTTTAATTTCAACTGCAATAACACAAGGGCTATCAATAGATTCAAACTCAATGTAATTCGCTCTAAACTTGATTGTAGGAAATATGACTTCTGCAATAGAGTAGTAAATGTCTGGAACACTCTACTTGATCCTGTTGTTAGTCTCTCTAATCCCCTTACCTCGTACCTTAAACTGTCTACTGTGGACCTTTCATGTTTTTTAAGAGGTGCCTAAGGGGGTGTGCCTAAGTGCACCAACTTGCCTACCGTCCCTGTCCTACTGTTTCCATTTATACGTACTGTTTTGCTTATTTATTTCCTTTTATTTGTGCCAAAAAAAATTCGTGTCCATGTCTATGTCTATACTGTTACTTGTTTCCTTGTACTTGCTGACAAATTAATTAATTAATTAATTAATTAATTAATTAATTAATTTGAAGAGCACTAGGTTGGTGAAGACTGCTCTCTCTGGGGAGAAATGACACTCACAGCAGAGTGACACTCACTGCTTTAGTCTGCTGGTGGCTCAGCAGACTAAAGCAGTGTCATTAACTGTTATTAAGATCAGCTGCCTGCAATTACTGCAAGTTCAAATCCCACCAGGCTCAAGGTTGACTCAGCCTTCCATCCTTTCTAAGGTAGGTTAAATGAGGACCCAGATTGTGGGGGCAATAAGCTGACTTTGTATAAACTATACAAAAGTATGAAGGCTATTGCTTAACACATTGTAAGCCGCCCAGAGTCTCTGGAGAAGGGCAGCATATAAATCAATTTTTAAAAAAAAAAAAAGAGATATGCCCAAGGTTTACTCGGGGCAGTTCACAAATCCAGAAATAAACACCAAGTGCACCTCTCATGGAAACTTGGAACTTTTTTACATGACCAGCCACAAGTCATCCTGTGGTGATTGTGTATGTATGAAGGAGTTTTATATACTTGATGCAAACTATTACGAAGTTTGATTTAAGTAATATTTTGATTTAAAAAGTTATGTCCACAGTTCTTTCTTTACTACATGCTTTAGCCTTTGAAGTTATTAGTGAAATGTTAAAAAGAAGACACATTATTAGTTTCTGATGAAAAACTGTGTGTTCTGATACATGGAAAAGGCAGATCTAGTATATAGTTAGATTTGATATTTGCAAAGGGAAATTATTGATTGCTTTTTTGTCCCAGTTGACCTTGGGCCAGCTTGAGATAAGTTTGCTAATTAAGCTGCCCACTAGCTGACAGAATGGGGTATGTATGATTTTTTAAAAAATGAAATAGTCTATGCAGCCCAGAGAGGCAGGATGCTGGGAGAAAGATAGACTCTTCCTTCCAAGCCATTTCTTGCTTTTTGATAAATTGGAAAAGTGTAACTAGTAACAGCATTTGCAGTTTTGATTGGTTAACTAAGAACCCATCTGGGTTCACATCTCAGTCTCTCTGGAACTTGAAAACTCATTTTTAAAACCATCTGAAGGATGTTTTGTTTTGCTCATGCTGGGTTGAAAATAGTGTCCAGGATTTGGTTAAAAGAAGTAGTAGTAATAGTATTCCCAGCCAATGTGATAGAGCTTTCTTACTGTAAGTTTAGAACTCTCTTGGGTAAAAGGTTAGCAGATGCAGTTCTTTCCCTCCCTATGGGGAAGAACCCTTTGTGCTCTGCTATAGATTTCTCTGCCCTTGGCTCTTCTACTAAACTGGAAGGCACATTCTCTGATGAACATTTTACATCATTCCAATCATTTTTATTTGTTGCACACAGTTCCCCATCAATGAGACAAAAGAGAACATAGAAGTGAGCACTTTTTATCATTGTTCACACACCCCACAGCCCTCCTCCTTTCCTCACAAACAACGTTCACTGAAATTATTTAGCCAGAGAAAGGAACAGGATCAGGTCACCAGAGAGGCCTCTGAAAGGTTTTGTGGCATTTGAAGGAGCAAAAGAAGGCAATGGATGAAAATGCAAAGCAGTCTAGCATGCAAGACTGCTCAAATCAATCAGATGAAGTGGAAATCTATGGCACAAAGCTTGCAATTACACACATATCCCTTTTAAGAACATTTGTTATAGCTGCTTTTAATGTCAGCAGCCTGTTCAGAGGGAAAACAATGGATCATTAGCAAAGATCCATCACTATAAATGTTTCTCTGGCTGACCCTTCAGTGCCACAGAGCTAAACCTGTAGGAGCATCTCAGCAAAGTGGCAGTTTGTAGTTCATGATGTAACAAAACTGGGGATGACATCCCTGAAAAAGTTACTTCATCCTTCAGTTTAGAAAAGACCCGAACAAGCTTTCCTCTTCCCTCCTCTCCTTGCTGGCTAGAATGGCAGAAGACTGAAATAATAAAAAGGCCCTTCAGATAACACCTAATCTGAAATGATGCCTTATTCAAGCCCATTTGGAGATTCTTTGGGGTTGCTTCAGTTTTGAATCTAGTCCAGGGATTTCACCTCTCTTGGGAGCTACAGTACTGGAGAGTCACATTAGGATAGCCATTTAAATGGAAACTAAGTGAAGTCCAAGTTGTACAAAGACAAAAATGGATGGGATCCCTATGGCCAGGGGTTCACACAGCACTACCAAGGTCTGGAAAATATACCATAAGAATCCCCCACCAACCCTACCTAGAGTAATCCTGCCCAAGGCAGAGGGCAACTTTGAAGAAGTCACCTGGTCTGGACTTTCCATAGAGAGGCTTCCTACTTTATCTGCTTTGCCAAGTCTGGATGGCCGCAGAGTTTGCAAACATGAATTTCATGAAGTGAAACAGGAAATGAAGTGCGCAAGGCAATGAAGCTATGGACAAGCCGATAATTTATAATGCACTTCTATTTAACTCAGGCTTTCAATGTTCCCATTAGATATAGCAGTTAACTGACGCCACCACCCCTGTTGAAACCAAATTTGTGTGAAAGAATGCAAATATAAAAGTTTGTATTTTGCATGAGCTTGCAGAGCAAATAATTTTGGCTACTCATACATTCAATCAAATATTCAACTTCCTATCTTCAATTTAAAGTTATAGAGTTGCAAAGGAAATTCCATACACTTCAGATTCACTGAGCTGTGTCTACAATAAACATGAGATATTTTTGCTCACTGGATACAGTGAAGAGGTGTGTAAAAGGGAGTTAAATGGTCTAATCTTGTTGATAATATACTCTTCAAACCCCCTCTAAATGTTTTCCTCAAGCAGGAATTGGTCCACATCAAATTTTCCTTCTCCTGAAACTATGAGTTTTCTTCATCACCTCGCCTCCAGGATTTCAATGTATTATTAAAAGTGGAAAGTGGTATTAAAGGGCTTGTTATATAATGCGTTTACTTGGCCAGTGAAATTTAAGTTTTTCACCACATCATGTAGGCAATGAACTAAATCTTTCACTTATCCTTAAGGTAATAGAGTTGGCTTTTGGGCTGCTACAGTTAAGCCTACATTTACATAAGACTATATGCTAAATGTAGAATCTTCACTTTGAGGATGATATGCTCTTTTTAATTTATCTAATCATTTTATACACACATACACATGCATTAATTTTAATGGCTTATGTGATAAATATATTTTTACATATCTATAATTTCTTTTTAAAAATTGACTTTCTTGTTTGAATAGGCTGACATGTTCATTACAAGTGAGTAAACCATCTGGGGCAGCTAGGTTGTTTCATATCTCCTCTCAATCAGTGGGAGATCAGAAGGCATCTCAACTCTCCCTTCTTGCAGGATAATTTGTATTCTGCACTAGCCTTTCAGGGTTCAGAAGAAGCTTCAGTCCAACAGCATATTTATGTATTCACTGAGGCATAATCTGGGCCATGCAGACTCTTGACAGCTGCAGAAAGCAATCCCATTTTTCATAAGGTGGGTAAGGAAAGATGAGTGTAGAAGTGATTGAGACTGTATGCAACCAGTTAAAGGGGATTAAAGGAAGACCAGAAAGTCAAGCAACCTGGAAAAAGCAAGGACTTCGCAGCAATCCTTGAATATCAATAATATCAAGGGGGGAAAGGTGCTTTATGAACTATGCTCAACGGGAGCAGCATCAGTAAATGTTCCTATGGGAGGTACAATATGGCAGTCAGAATCTCAGAGTAGGTCCAGTATGGTAATTAATATAAAATAGTGTGGTGCTTCAATGGTGAAATCCATTTTTTTTATTACCGGTTCTGTGGGCATGGCTTGATGGGCCTGGTGTGGCATGGTAGGCGTGGCTTGGTGGGTATGGCAGGGGAATACTGCAAAATCTCTATTCCCACACCACTCCAGGGGAAGGATACTACAAAATCCCCATTCTCTCCCCACTCCTGGGGTAAGGATATTGCAAAAGTTCCATTCCCAACCCACTCTGGGGCCAGCCAGAGGTGGCATTTGCCGGTTCTCTGAACTTATCAAAATTTCCGCTACCAGTTCTTCGGAACCTGTCAGAAACTGCTGGATTTCACCCCTAGTGTGCTTATAACATTTTGATTAGATGTGGGGGGAAAAAGAACCCTGATTGATTAGAATGTGAATTACTTCATATTACTGTGACTTTTTTTTAACCCATGCAATTTTTCTTCAGAAAAAGTATCACTCCCTCTTCTCCATTAAGATACTTTATGCTGCTGCTTGAAATCATCATGCTTGATAGACTGCATATTTTTCCTTAAATACTGACAAGGAGTGTTATGGGTACATTGAGGCCTTCAAAGGATCTTTTAGATAACTAGAGACAGGAAATAATTATATGGGGAAAGGCAACTGCTGTCCTCCAGTCATTTCAGATGAACATTTCCACAAGTCCTTTTTTAGGAGCCATGGTGGCTGGGCTGATGATAACCAGGCTAAAAATAACTGAAGGACAGCAGATTGCTTACTCCTGGTCTACATCAAGTGTGATGTAGCGAATTATCTAGCATGCTAGGACTACAGAATGCCATCTGATTATGCAGTGATATTGGCCAAAGATGGCTGATTGTTATTAATTTTTACCTATTTCGTGTGTGTGTGTGTGTGTGTGTGTGTTAGCTGAAAAAGGAAACAGAGCAGAAGTATGCTGTTGTCATTCTTACCCTTAAGCACCTTCTCCTCCTGACTGGCCAAAACCCCAAGAAAGTCCTAGAATCATATTTCTAAAATACTGCCATTTGATTTCTGATGTTTGGCAACATAATCTCTCTCTGCTAGAAATGGCATATAGTTACTCATCCTGATGATAGATAAAGAAATTTATTCTGCATAAGCTTTCACAGACTACATAGCACTCCATCAGTTGCATGTTGTGCTGTCCTGAGAAAATAGAATAGCAGAGCAGACAAACAGGCTCATATTAATCTACTCCCTGAGGTTGCTCATATAATGTGAAGTGAAAACTAAAATCCATGTATATTGTCCTGAAGACTTGGAGGAAAAGTGACACAGCAGCTTTTTGTCACATGTCAGTAAAATCATTGCGTTTACAATGTGGTTGAATTTTGGACCTTTTATAATCTTGAATATTTGTTTGTCGGTGTTTGCTTTGTTTTAGATTTTGTATTTCCACTTCTGCAGATATTGCTCTCAAGATTCAGTATCATCCACTCTGTCCTAAACTAAATGCAACCTAACTTATGCATCAATATAAAGCTTGCACCTAGATGATGGAATGTGGGCAACAGTATGTTGACTGTGATTAGGGACCCTAAACTGCATAGAATAACATGAACGTACTTTATTTGTAATGCCTTTGATTGCCATTATATCGTATTGGTCAAGATGTGCCCCAAGTGGCCAGCATTATTTTTAGCATGAAGATTGTAAGTGATGTGGTATCACTGAAGGTGGTGTGCTACATTCTATGACTTTTTTAAAAAAAATGGTGGTTTTGGTGCCATCACAAGTTTTTGTAGACTCATATAAAATTATAAATTCTGGGAAAAATTGGTCAGCATCCTACCTAAATGTGACTCAGAGGAAATCATAGTTTTGTTACATGACCTAAATGGATGGGTGAGAAGGAGACGAGAAAATACAGAAAAGTGTCTGAACCATTTGGAAACCCACTGGGAAACCCAATGAATGATAATGGTGACTGGTGAGCATCTAAAAAAAGGGGTTTTATTTCAAATACATGAAATGTACTTTTTTTAAAAAAGCAAACATTTCTATATATAAGAATATGCTTCTACCCTCTTTGTTAAAAGAAGAGCTGGACATAGACTGACCACTGACCAGTGTGAAAAAAGGATGTTGAGGTGATTTGGTTATGTAGACAGAATGAATGAGTAACTAAACAAACCCATAAAGAAAGATGGAATGGCTTTAACGGAAGGGAAAGACAGAGAAAGTCATGGCTGGATGGAGTTGATGAGATTCTCAAAAAGAAATTGCTGAGTTTAAAGAACAAAGGCAGTAGACAAAGTAGTGTATGGACATGGAGGAAACAACTATGGTTTACAAAGAAAGAAAGAAAGGAGTGGAAAGATTTGATGAATGGTGTTGGTATGGTTTTAGCTATATTTCTTTTTCTTATCTCATGCAATTAATTATTTTAGTTTATTATTACATATTCTCATCTTATGTTTTGCATAATATTGTTTATTCTGAAAGGAAACAGCATGCTCAGTATTTTCTGGTTGCAAAAAATCACATTTGCCAATGTTCACTGATATTATGTTATATATGGCTTTAGATATCGGCCAGTTTAGAAACAGTCCCCAATTATGCATCATCCCTACAGTATCTAATTTAGGAATTTAAAGAATATTTTTTGGGGGAGTATTATAAATTGTCAGTTCAGAAGCGTGACATCATATACAGACACACAAAGACAAATAAAACTAATTACTATTTTTATTTACAGCCAAATGAGTTTATATATAAAACAATGAGCATCACTGAGTCGGATTGTCAGATAATCCAAAGATAAGCATGTTAGTTCGCTACTTACATTTTATTTTAATATTATGACATTAAGGTTTAAATTATATAGACCATTATATGTACATATTTTTATGCTGCCAAGCTTAGACATGGATCAGAAAGATAAATTTGGAGAATTCATCAAATTGTCCTCCAGTTTATATAACTCCATATTAGCAGCAAATAAAAATTTGGAAATATTGCTGTATGATATGTAACATAAGGAGATATATAATTGCCCATCCTATGTGTTAAGAGTACTGAGCTAGAAGGCTATGTAATAGATTCCGGTTGTATAGAACAGCTGGAGGTTCTCTGCATCAAGAGAATAGTGGAAGATATTATATCAGAAGTCTCAGGCAGTCAATGCTAGGATTAACATAGATTTAGATGAAAAGAAAAAATGTTGAGTGGTTGCACACTGGCTCAGACTCTCTGACTCTCATTGATTTAACAATATCAAACCACTATGAGATGGTACCGTATTTTTCGGAGTATAAGATACACTTCGCTCCCCCCCCCCAAAAAAAGTGGGTGGAAATGTCTGTACGTCTTATACAGCGAATGTTGCTGAAGCCCCGCCCACCCACCAGCCCCCATCCTTCAGCCTCTGCTTCCCAACAATTTGCTTCCTTGCAGCAAACAGCATG
The DNA here is from genome assembly GCA_012654045.1 of Ptyas mucosa. NCBI lineage: Eukaryota > Metazoa > Chordata > Lepidosauria > Squamata > Colubridae > Ptyas > Ptyas mucosa. The sequence continues at coordinate 5,164,345 of WNWU01000089.1, forward strand.
GTCAGCTTTAGCACAGCCTGATTTAGCACAAGCAGCTGATTGGTGTTGGAAATGCTAATGCATTTTGTGAGGAGGGACAAAAAAAACCTTGGAGAGATGATTGCATACAAGTTGCAAAGTTTAGTTTGTATTAATTGTTTTATTGTTGTAGTTATATTTTTTAAATTAAAAATACAATTAAGGATCTTCAGCTAGCAAGCGTTCTAGAAAGCAATTTACACCTTTAGTCAGTCAACTAAAGCTTGCTCATACAGGTAGCCCTCAAAGTACAATCACAATTGAGCCCAAAATTTCTGTTGCTAAGTGAAACAGTTGTTAAGAGAATTATGCCTCTTTTTATGACCTTTCTTCACACAGTTGCTAAGTGAATCATTGCAATTAAGTTAGTAGCATCTGGCTTCCCCGTTAACTTTGCTTGTCAGATCACAAAATGTGATCATATGACCCTGCAATACTAAACCATCATAAATAAATACCAGTTGTCAAGTGCTAAATTTTGATCACATGATCACAGGAATGCTGCAGTGGTCATAAGTGTGAAAAGTCATCAGTCACTTTTTTCAATGCCATTGTAACTTTGAATAGCCATTAAATGAATGGTTGCAAATCATGTAGATTACAAGGTAATCAATATTTTTTAAATACTAAATGCTATGCATGACATACAAAACAAGCCTGGGACACAAATATGAGAGGCATAAGCCTATAGATCTTCGTTGGGGCTTTCCACTGGGTGGGCGAATCCTATTTGTTATAAGCAGATACCTGAATCAATTTTTTAAAGATTTAAAGATAGTTCTGCAGCATTCTCTCAAAACTGAAGAGGACCAAGGATATAAGTCACTGTTTGCAAAATCAACCATGTCTTTAAAAGAAATAGAAGATAATTATCAAATGTAAAGAGTGCAGTTCTATTTATATTGTGCCTCATACAAAGATTTGATAAGATTCATGCAAGAAAATTTTCCACTTACTTAGTTTACATTTTTAATTGTGTGACTGCATGTGGACCAAAAAGATATTTATTCTTCCTTCTAAAACTTTTTTTTTTAAAAAAAGATCTTGCTTCTACATATTCCAATTGTCTCTAGGGATCCTTAAAACAGTTTGCAGTGAATACTCAATAGAATTTTTTTTTGCAGTGAATTGTCAATCAAATACATATTTGGTTTGTTTTAACGTTCCATTATTTTCTTGAAACTTATATGCAAAATAAAAATTGAAATCCACCAACATGATCTGAAAATGCACTGGGAGTCTATTCAAAGAATACTGCAAATAACGAGAAGCTCTGTCTGTGTTCATTTTGGGTCTTCAAAGACCAACTAGTTTCTCTCTCTCTCTCCCTCTCTTTTGTTGTTGTTGTTGAAAACATGGCTAGGTTCATATAGTTTCCAACTATATAGAAATGGCATATAGAAAGATAATTATTACTCTTTCCCTTATTTGTTCATCTATCCCTTGAACTTCCCTCCCAAACTCAAATTCTCTGCTCAGCTGTAGATTTCTTTTAACAAACAGAACCGTGAAATGGCGGTGAAAAAAATGGGAATCAGCAGCAATTAAGACACAAGGTGAAATCAAAATGTGTAGATTCCATAAATATTTGCGATGCAAGCTGTGAGAGGGTCCTTGCTCAAGCATTCCACTATGATCATGCATATATTTAAGCTTTCTTCCTTATCCAAAATTAATCACAGTGTTGGCAAATAAGTGGGTGGTAGGAATTCGTGCTAGATAAACTTCCTCACTTCACTTTGAAAATGGGCTTTACAATAAAAACCACTTCCTCCTAATCTTGAAATCAAAGTTCTTTCTCCCTCATCCCCTCCCTTCCCCCCAAGGCCCCAACCCTGTTGAGAAATGTGAAAAATGTCCTTACTGGCAAGGATATCATTATCAGGAGTAATAGGTCTCCCAAAGGTTTCCCATTCCTTATCTGTCTCAGCTCCTTCACTTCCTATCCCACCCATCTTCCCTTCCTTATGGGAGACACTAATCCAGGACCTGCCTCTAATTTCTATTATTTTTGGTTCTCAGCATATTGAAACATTTCCAGGGCATTTGAACATGCAGTAGATTTATCAGAAGCCTCAAAAACCAAGGTTTGTCTGGCTCATTTTAGTATTTAAATCAAAAATGCAAGTTGCTGCATGGAAGACTGGCAGTGAAATAATGCTTTGGTACCTGTGTGATAGGATTGTGTTCTCCATAGTGGTGGGTTTCTACCAGTTCGTGGGAGGCTCCGCCCACCTGCCCGGATATCATCATGGACGCTCTGCACATGCGCAGAAGCACCACACACGAGCAAAGCACGTGCACACGTGCGCACTCCCGGTTCCAAACTGGTAGCGAAGGTAAGTGAAACCACTACTGGTTCTCCACCACACATTTGGGCTTTCAGAATATGGAGAGGGTGTGTGTTTGTTTTAATACCAGTGTTCATTTCTTAGTTTAGTCCTCTGTCCCACAGTAAGTGTTTTTTTGTAACGGAAAAGGAAAGGCCCCTGGAAAAGAGAAGAAACAATTATTCCTCAGAAACCAACTGCTAGCATCAATTTCTAGACAATACACCAAATCTTTACACACTGAATTGTAGAAGACTAACAACCCTGACCCTGACCCTTTCTAGAGAATGTTGTCTGGGCTGTAAATTATGAAGTTTAAGGGAAAGTGAGAAAATTGGAACATAGCAAAAAGAAAAAGGCATAAAATGTGGACAAGGGAACAAAACTAGCAGAGGGATCAAATCAAAGGCAGGCTGGAAGGGGAAATGTCTAGAATGGCGGACAATCTGTAGAAGTCCAGGATGGTCCTTGATTCGTTGTATGGCTATACTTGTATACACGTACAATGACAATAAAGTTATTATTTTATTTTTTATTTTGACTCACTTTCACACTCCTTTGGCAAGCTGAAATGTGGAAGACCAAGCAGAAAAGAGAGGGAGAGGGTGTTTAAAGGGGCCTTCTGAGCATGCTGAAAAAAGTACAGGTGATCAAAGTTTGCAAAGGGAGACTATTTATCAAATTAGGAACTAGAAAAGACAACAGTTCCAAACCAGAGAGAACAGAAGTGTTTGCTAATGCGTGAATGGCAGAATTGTCTATAATATCCAGTTAACAATGGCAACCTTATCTTTAGACTCTGCAAACTGATGGTTGTAATGATTTGCAATTAAACATCCGTAGATCAGCTTCAGACATTCTCTTTTTCTTGCTGGCACTGATCTAAGCCATAAACTGTTCAAGTTAGCAGGCAAAAATAGAGGGGTATTTCCTCCCCCTCCCTCCTTCAATAACACCAACTGTACTGGGCTGCAAAATACTGTCACTTTGCTTCACATCTGTTTCATACAGCTGCCCGTGCCACGGGCTTCAGTTGCTGACACAATTTCCTTTGTTAGCAAGTTCACACTTCCAGTTGCATCCATCACTGGTCACGTCCAGTTTGGCACAATCTATTGGAGTGTCTGTGTGTGTGTTTATGTGTACACTGTATAATGCAAATATATTTCATCTATGTCAAGCTAAGGATCATATTTCTCCAGAGCATCACTATGAAAGCAATTTTTCTGATTCCAGCCTGTAATTGAAGACGAAACTTCTTGAAAAATTTGGCAAAAAATAATAATTAAATAACACTCCAAGTTTCAGATGATGAATATGATGCTCCTCAGAACTTGACAGTTAACACCTCTGAAAAGAAACCTCCAGATTTTTTTTTAAAAAAATCCAAATACAAGCTCATTCTGCAGCTAAAGCAGGAGATGCCAGCTCACTCTTGTGTGAAGAGTACTATATATCATGTCGCCTGGAGATTTCTCCCCACCCCAGATACATACACAAGAACTCGGAGTGTCCTTCTCCACAGAGATCACCAAAGATCTCCTGGCTGATTTCTGTTCCCTTTGCTCAATACACTCCTTCTTATTGCACTATATATAAGAAATAACTACATCCCTACAGAAATAGAGCACAACAATGATGAAAATTATCTTGAATGCATTTGGGTCAATATTAAAGGGGGGGATGACATTGCCATAGGTCTATACTATAGGCCACCCAACCAAACAGAGGAAGTAGATGATCTTTTTGCTAGTCAGCTAACTAAGGTATGTAGGAAGCACAACACAATAGTAATGGGGGATTTTAACTACCCTGACATCAACTGGGAGACAAACTCTGCTCCAAGTGGATGATCCAGCAGGTTCCTAACAAACCTAGCAGACAACTTTGTTTCCCAAAAAGTAGAGAAGGGAACAAGGGGATCAGCCATATTGGACTTAATTCTCACTAACAGAGATGAAATGATAGAAGGTGTTGAAACTACAGGAACCTTGGGGGCAAGTGATCCTGAAATATTGGAATTCAACATTATGCAAACACAAATAGTAGAAAAAGTCAAACTAGAGTCTTGGACTTTAAGGAAGCTAATAAACTTAGAGAGAGCTTGGGAAGGATTCCATGGATGAGAATCCTCAAGGGGAAAACAATTCAAGAAGCTTGGGAAATTTTGAAAAATTAGATTATAAAAGCCCAGTCTAGCACAATACCAACGAAGAAGAAAAATAATAGCTCTCAAAAGAAACCAGCATGACTACATAAAGAACTCTCTGACAAATTGAAAGACAAAAAGGACAAGTATAAAAAGTGGAAAGAGGGGCAAATAACTAAGGCAGAATATCAGCAAATAGCCCGAGGCTGTAAAGATGAAGTGAGGAAAGCTAAGGCTCACAATGAACAAAGGCTTGCGACAAAAGTAAAAAATAACAAAAAAAGCTTCTTCCAACATGTTAAAAACAAGAAAAAAGTCAAGGAAACAATTGGTCCATTGCTGGAAGAAAGTGACAAGAAGGTGACAAGCAACAGGGAGAAAGCAGAATTACTTAACTCATTTTTTGCATCTGTCTTTACACAAAGGGAAAAAACAGTCCAACTATCAAAAACAGCACCACAAATACAGATTAGGAACACAAGTTAACATAGGGAAGAAAATGGTAAGTGAACACCTGTCTACCCTAGACGAGTTCAAATTACCAGGACCGGATGGATTACACCCCAAGGTTCTGAAGGACGAGATCTCAGAACCACTGAACTATATCTTTCAAAGATCCTGGAGCACCAGGGAACTGCCAGAGGACTAGAAAAGAGCTGATGTAGTTCCCATCTTCAAAAAAGGAAAAAATAGATCCAGGAAACTACAGACCTATCAGCCTGACCTCAATACCAGGGAAGATTCTGGAAAAGATAATCAAGCAATGAATCAGCAAACACCTAGAAGCAAACCAAGTAATAACCAAAAGCCAACATGGGTTTGTCAAAAACAGATCATGCCAGACTAATCTTATTGCATTCTTTGACAAAGTGACAAAATTAGTGGACCAGAGGAATACTGTCAAAATAATTTACTTGGACTTCAGTACGGCATTTGATAAAGTAGACTATAACCTACTATTAGATAAAGTAGAAAAATGTGGGTTAGACAGCATTCAATGGTGGAAAAAGTAAGGTTCTACATTTAGGCAAGAAAAACAAAATGCACAGGTACAGTATATGTGGTACCTAGCTCAATAGTAGTAACTGTGAAAGGGATCTTGGAGTCCTAGTGGACAACCATTTAAATATGAGCCAGCAGTGTGCAGCAGCTGCCAAAAAAGCCAACACAGTTCTAGGCTGCATAAACAGAGGGATAGAATCAAGATCACGTGAAGTGTTAATACCACTTTATAATGCCTTGATAAGGCCACACTTGGAATACTGCATTCAGTTTTGGTCGCCATGATGTAAGAAAGATGTTGAGACTCAAGAAAGAGTGCAGAGAAGAGCAACAAGGATGATTAAGGGACTGGAGACTAAAACATATGAAGAACGGTTGCAGGAACTAGGTATGTCTAGTTTAATGAAAAGAAGGACTAGGGGTGACATGATAGCGGTGTTCCAATATCTGAGGGGCTGCCCCAAAGAAGAGGGAGTCAAGCTATTCTCCAAAGCACCTGAGGCAGGACAAGAAGCAATGGGTGGAAACTAGTCAAGGAGAGAAGCAACTTAGAACTAAGGAGAAATTTCCTGACAGTTAGAACAATTAATAACTGGAATAACTTGCCTGCAGAAGTTGTGAATGCTCTGACACTGGAAGTTTTGAAGAAGATGTTGGGTAACCATTTGTCTGAAGTGGTGTAGAATTTCCTGCCTAAGCAGGGGGTTGGATAGAAGACCTTCAAGGTCCCTTCCAACTCTGTTATTCTACTCTATTATCTGAAGCCAAATAAGGGGAACAAGTGGCTCTGAAAGGGAACAAGTGGCAACCAACCTCCTGATAAGAGTTGCATGACAAAAGTGGCTTCATATCACAATAGGCAATTTGCAGTTCAATATCAGAGACAAAGTCGGGGGAGAGTGGAGATCAGAGTTAAGCCACAGCCCTTGGTAAGGGGGAGCTACCAATGAGGAAGTGGGAGGGAAATATTTTTTTTCAGCTAAAAATAAAATTGGTCCTTGAGGATCTGTGAATTCTGAGATGCTTAGTAGACTGGAAAAGAAAATAAAAGGACAGTGTAGGGATATGAGACCCTGTATGGCACATTCCTAACCCTTTTCTGCTGATAGCAGTTTACAACTTTCAGAATGTTTTGTAGGCACTCTTGCAAAAGAACTGCCGTGGTGCTACCCCATTCACAAAACAGCTGCCATGGGGACACGACAAGTTATAAAGCACTAATTTGCTAGAATGCCAGCTGCCATCCCCTTCAGCCCCACTCCAATGGGACACTTACCCTGTTTATCTTCATCCCTATTTTAGAAAGGTGGGCTCACTTCCAAACAAAGTATTGAACTGCATCTGCTCAGCATTTTCTTTTCCTAAGAAAACCTAGGAGACCTCTTGGTTCCCACATACATCTTTGGCAATAAAGATGAAACTGGAGGCTGACACATTGCTTTCCAGCAGACAATTTCCATTTTGAAAATAAAAGTGCATGTTTTAAAATATAAAAATAAAAATAAAAATGTGGGGAGCTAGAAGCCTCACATGCCAAAGGAGACACATTGGCTCTACAATGGAGACTAAAAATATATTTTTATCCCTTCTATATTCCCAGTAGAGGAAAATCTCCCAACAAGAGGCCTTTTCAGGTTTTGATCTGACTGAATGACAACTTGAAGGCGACTAGGAAAAGGAATATAAATGTACCCTTATCCAGTACTACTTTCCCAATTTCGGTAAACTGAGCTTGCAGATTTGAAGGGAAACTTTACTCAAAGGATCTGAGATCTAATAAAGGAAGATCCAGAAGGATTCCTGGCTAATACTGAGTGTTGTTTTTGTTTTCAAGCAATGTGGGTTTCTTCCAGACTCCAATTGAACCTGGAACTAAAGAAGAAGACTAAGATATTGTTGAATATTGAATGGCAGATTTGAACGGACCAATCAGGGACAAGAGCGGGAAATTCATAAGACCCTCAGTGGCTGAAGCCGCGGACAGCTCCTAGCTATAAAAGGAGCTGCCGCAGCTAGGATTGGCATTGCAATTTACGGAGCTAATAAAAGTGTTAGATTCTACTGCGAGTCCTGTCCTTTCTTGCGCCCACGACTTAACAGATATGTTGAAGGGTTAGGCAACAATAGGATTATTTGTGTGCTTTGAATAACAACTCTCTGAACCCCTTGACTTTGGCCATTCTGACTAAAGCTGATGAGAATTGAAGCCTAAAACAGGAGAACTTTGTACTGTGTCAGACCCACTATGTAGAGCAGACCAGGAAATCAACTCTACAAGAAGACTACAACTTTTATTAAGATTGGCTATAACATAATCTTGGAAGTATGGTTGTGTGGTACCTCCTCTCCTGTTTTGTACTTCTGTGAATCAAAGAAGTGTCTCCCTCAGGTGCTTCCGAACATTATCTTCCTTATCAATGCATAAAAAATGTTTCAGCCCCCTATGCCTGCATAAATGTTATTAGATATTTCCATCATCCTTTCTTATTTTTTACAGATTGCCATCTCATGCTGTATAGTTTAGAGACTGAGTCATAAGTCAGGTAGTCCATGGTTCAGATATCACTTAGGCCAGCCATTTTATCTACCCAAACAACTTTTGGGTGCACACTGGGAACTTTTTTAGAAGCTTCCAAAGGAGAAGGACCCATATATAAAACAGTCATGATCGATACACTTGAAGGCATTTCTATAATCAGTGAAGCATGTATATTCTTTGGCTTTCTCAATTATCCAGCATGCATTACAAATAACGTCTCACATTCCTTGGCCTTTTCTGAAGTCAGTTTAAACATCTGGCGTCTCTTTTTCCATAATGATCCTAAGAGTTATTTTGCTAGCATGCAAAATTAAGGATCTTGTACAATAGTTTGCATATTCTGTTAAGTCTTTTTTTTTGCGGGGGGGGGGTATTAGAATGTAGATTGATCTCTTCCACTGTCTTGCCCACTGTGTTGTTATTCAAATTTGCTGACATAGTTTAGTTAGAAACTTTATTGTTTCTTCTTCTGTTGCTTGTCATATTTACATGGGTATTATATCAGTGCTTACACTGTTCTGACTTAGTAATATCTGGAGTGCTGATCTAACTTCATCTTCTAGTTCTTGAGGTTCTTATAAGAAGGGAATATCTTATAAAATATCTTAGATGTTGGATGTTTTCATCTCTACAGTATTTTAGTAAACTGTTTACATATTTGTTTAATCTCATTTGAGTCAGTTTTTATCCATCCATTGGCATCCTTTAGCATACCAATTTGAAGCTGGAGCCTCCTTCTGAATTCAGAAATCTTTTGAAATACTTTCCTTATTTTTTCATATCTCTTTCCATCTTTAATGTGTTTACAGATATTGTATTGTTGTAATACTGTTGTTTGTTTTTCCTAACAACTGTCTGAGACTCTTTATTAAGTAGCTTTCTGGGATTCTTATCTTTCTTGTCTTTGGCTTCTCTTTTGTTAGTAATTTCCAGTTTTTCTCACATCCAGTTTGTCTTCTTCTGTTTCTCTATTTTGGGCAGTTCCTTTTCACATTCATCCTTAATAAACTTTACACAAGTTCATTTCACAATTCCTCTGGTTTTCTTTCAATGAAGTCTATGACTTCATAATGATTCCTGATGTTCCCCTTGAAAATGGTGGATATATGTTCAAGAGCATATCATGGGCACTGACAGGTTTGCTTCTTCTTTAGCTTAACTTGGAACTTGAAGTTGCACATGAACAGTTCTGATTTGTTCCACAGTTAGCACCTGGCCACATCTTTACTGCCTTAATTGAACTCCTCCATCTCCTTTTAGAATAATATAGTCTGTTTGATTTCTTTATATTCCAGCTGGTGATGCCCATGGCCATCTTTATAGTCCTTCTCCTTTTAAGAGCCATGATCATTGCCAGCCATTGCCGGTTTTGAGGGCAATTGTTTCCTTTAACTGACATCAGCAAAGCACCAATTCAGAGTGTTTTCCATTTGTTGCATTTTCTGAAGGTCAGTCCATCTGCGTGCATTTATTTTTACTTTCTGTTCTCTTAAAGCTCACTTTCGCCCTGAACCATAATACGTTTTGGAAAGCGTAATGCAAAATCTTTATAATTTTTAGTAGAGGCCCTTGGACATAGTTCTTTTGATGAATCATGCCTCAAGTAAAGACAGAAATTAAGAAAACAGGAGGAGCGAAAGGAACTTTCCAGTTATTAGCAATTAGCTCTGGTTAATGTTCGCACACTGTGCATGGAATTCCAATGGCTCACATTTCTTCACTGGAAGAGCCATATCAGTAGTACACCTGCCTAAGACAGGACAGACATCCAATCTGCATTGACTTGGCTTTCTTGATAACCCCCAAATCAACCCAACGGTTGATTGGTACACTAAGCATTGAAGTCTATTTTCAGCCAGTTCACAAAAATCCAGAAAATTTAATAATTGGCTCTAGCAAATTAGAACAAGCCAGCTGCAGCACATCACTGGTTGTACTGCAATTCCCAGGAATGGCTAGGAGAGACAACTATCGGGAGACTTATTATGTGATCAGTTAATGATCCAGGAGACATTTTCTGCCTCCATTATGTCCCTAATATACTAACTCCTCATAGAATTGGTCAATTTTCTCCCTTCCCCATCATTACACATTTTGTCATTAATTTATCCAGTGCTACAAGGCTTTTTTGTTTTGTTTGCTTAGACCAAAAACATGAAAAACAAATAATGTACTATGCAGAATGACAAGAATACTGTCCTTCCTCTCATCCTTTCCAGAAGCTCTAGGCAATGGTCATGAAATATTTTTAAGTGTGTGGTGGGAGGGGGGGCTAGCTGCATCCCAGTGTGAGCTCCCTCAAAGCCAGGATGAAAAGAATGAAGTCAGTTCTCTTAATGGTTAATAGACAACTGCTGCATTTTTAGGAGTTGTCATGATATTGCAAAGAGTATGAGATGAGGGCAGCTAGGAGTGGATCGAGTAGGCTGCACAAAGCTACCCTCATCTCTGTGTATCTGTGTGTGTATGAGGGGGGGAGAGAGAGAGAGAGAGGGAGAGAGAGAGAAAGAGAGAAAGAGAGAGAGAGAGAGAGAACACAAAATAAAGCACATCAAAATTGAAAGAGAGAGCATTGCTGAGATCTTTAAAAGTCAAGACTAGGAAAGTGTGCAGAACATAGAAGTGGCTGTGAAACCAGAAGAGAGATATAAGAAGGGTAGTCTTGACTTGATGCCCTGTTCATTTTAGAGAGTGAACCTGCTCAGTCTGATTTGTTGTCAGTGGCACTGCACTGGGCAGAAGCGTTTCTATTGAAATGATAGCCAAGGATTGAGTGAAAGGCTTGAGTTGCAATTAAAATGAGTGTGAATATTGCAATGCTTGTGCATCTCTCCTATGCAGCATGCAGGTCTAGTTCAATGTCAGCCTGTTACATGCGATAGTAATGAGTTGAACTAATTGAGATTCTGCTTGCAAATCAGCAAGCTTTGCTTCTCAGAATCATGCCTAAATTTTCTCACTTTGTATTTCATCCTTTTCTGGAATATTGCACAGCATTGACTAGGAAGCACTAAAAAAAGGCTTAGACCCAATCAGTTATGAAAATAAGGTTTTTCTTCCTTCTCCTGTTAACATAATAGAAGGTCACTCAGTAAAACTATTCAGATTAGACAAAAATATTTCTTCATACAGGGAAAAAATTAATTTATGGAATTTATTGTATAATGCAATGATGGCCCTGCCTGTTTTAAAGACAAAAATCCATGGAGGAAAGTTATATTCTCAATAGCTATAATGATGAAGAACATAAACATTATTTGCATTGTGGGATAAGTCTCATTGATGCAAACCAGACAATTGTGGTAGTGTGAGAAATTGATGAATCTGGTGCAAACGGACACAGGTTTAGCATAAGAAATCAGAAAATTAAATATAGGTGCTATGAATCTAAGTGTTCAGGGTGATATTTGGCGGAAGCCAGAAGTTGAGGATGCAGCATCTCCTCCAGTGCTAAACTAAACAGGAAATAAACACATTAAGAGGGGGGGGGGAAACTACATGGCCACTTAGAAGACAGCGTGAAGCCTGCAAGGAAATCAGATTTTGTTAGATCAGTCCATCCCAGGTGACTAATGGAAGCCCTAATTGGGTTCCACAGGGAAGTTGGAGTTGGTCTGAAGAGTCTGCTGCACAATCTAACCAAAGCCCTGGTGATATCTAATGAAGGAAAAGTTAATCCTGAGAGCCCAGCTAAAAATCAAAGGAATATAACCAAAACACAGATTTATCATTTTAGTGATAAGAGCAGCTAGTCCATTTGCCTAATTATCTCTCATCTGGGATAGCAATGAAGAGGATCAGCTCATCTTTAAGCAAAGTGAAGCAATTCCTTCAGGAAGCAAATACTGAAAGTAGCAGGGGAACACAGCTAGCTGCTCCTCCTAAACTCCTAGCCTTTTCTTCCTCCGGAAGAACAGAATTGTGGGTATCACACTGACTGTCCCAAATCCCTACTAGCTAATCCCAGGTTCCATGGAAGATACTTTTCCTTTGATCTATCTCTCAGTTCAGTTGACTTCTATATATAGAAGAGAAAAAGACACAACCTTGTGCTTTGACACATTCAGCAAAATATCTTGGGCTAATCCTGGCTAGAAACTCAGCATAAAAGTACCTACATTATTAGTACCAACTGTGTCTAAAACTAGTCAGTCTGAGTGACCAAATACTATGCCAGAAAACCCAGATAAAACCTTGTAGAAATATGGATTGGAGACCTTCCCTTTCCTTTACTCTTCCGTGTTGTTTGAAAATAATTCCTTTTTAGTCCTTACCAATCAATCCAAAATGAATCTCTCAACCGTGTTTTCTGAGATATATCTTTTACTTGGAGAAAACAAATGTTCTAATGAGGCTAATAAAAGATTGAAGGGGAAAAGACTCTGCTGTCAGTATCCCATCATGCACTTTCTGTTGCCAAAATGTCTAGGGACACACCCTTCTATTCTTTCCTCTGCATCACTGCAAAGTGTCTGCACTGCAGTCTATAGCAATAAACATGCCAGAGTAATTAATGTCTTTACAACTTATTACAATCCTCAGATAATTAATCACAAAAGCTAAACATGCGGTCTCACCCTCCTAATGTGTTAATGCTCTAATTATTATGCCTCAATTAAGGGGAAGTCAGTGCTCCTTGCGTAGAAGTGCATGCTTAATAAGGGGGCTTGAGTACAGGCAGGCTGAAGAGGAAGGAGGAGACATGAAAGGGTGGGGAAAGGAGACCATCATGCTTAATGAGGTTTCATGCTTGGCTTTAGGCAAAGAACTGACAGCCCTTATCTTGAATCTCATCCTTAGCTGCATGCAGAACTACGAGCCATCTGCGATGCCTTTGCACTTTCTCTCCTGCCAAGATATTTTTAGGAATGTGCCATGTGTGAGTGAGAAAGGCGGAGTCTGGCAGATGACAGTATTAGAACAGGTAGAGAGAGGATTCAAGGAGGTCACTGCTTTCCCCAAGCTGCCCCCCAACCAAGCTAGACTACAGTTCAGCAAAATAAACCAGCCCTTCTGACTGAAGTCACTGCAGTGGGGTGTGACACTAAGGTGGTCCTGGGCTGGGGCAATGTGCCTTCTCATACCAGTGCCGATCCCAACATTTGTATTCAGGTGCATGAATGTTCAGACAGGCTGTGTTACATTACAGGTGACTACATATAATACTTGAAAAATGTGCTTCTATTATTTAAGAGCTTCTATGATTCAGTCTTGTGGAAAGAGGCATAATCTGCAAGAGAAAGTGGGCAAGTCATTCATATTTTTTCACAATTTGATTCTAATCCCCAGCTGTCCTCCCATTTTATGCAGTCTAAAGACCATTAAAGACATTTCGTCAGACCTGCCGCAACTTAAACCTCTAAATAGAAACGATCCTTGGCTCCATTTGTTGAGAAAGGTTATAGTTTATTAGAGATCAAGTGCATTGCAGTATTGCAAAGCCAGAACTGATCATTGTGCACCAAAATCCCTAAATTCTATTTTTCTCTCCCTTAACTAGCTCTCATCCCCCCACCCCCACCCCACCCCAGTGTAACTAATCGAGTTCAGGTTTTCCTAATGGACAGTCCAAATGTAACTTGATATGCGGCTCCCTCCTTCTTCCAGCTGGGTGACCTTGAAGCAGCATCTTCAGGAGATACAGCACTTACTTTCATTTTGCGAAGCATTCCCTCCTTCATTCCCCTTCCCTGCAGTCTATCACCACATAGAAGTGAAGCACAAGCAAACATAAGGTAGGAACTGACATATCTGCATTGCCAGCTTGCTGTGTCATTAAGTATGGTCACCAATTATTTCTGGAGGGCAAAATCAGATGACACCATCCTCTACTTGACCCTAGCCACTGCACATGCCCTCTGACTTGTGTACAGAATACAGGGTACCGAATAACAGAGTTGGAAGGCCACCTTGGAGGTCTTCTACTTCAACCCTATGCCCAAGTAGAAGACTTTGTAACATGCTGGCCAAATGACTGCTCAGTCTCTTCTTAAAAACCTCCAGTGATGGAACACCCACAACTTCTGAAGGTAAGCCATTCCACGGATTAATTGTTATCACTGTCAGGAAATTTCTCCTAAGTTCTAGTTGGATCGCTCTTTCATAAGTTTCCATCCATTATTTCTTGTTTTGTATTCATGCTCTCTGCTGAAAGAAGTCTTTTTAGCCTTGCACCAGCTCAAGTGTTGCTGGCTGGTTTGCCTTCTGCGCTCTAGTTTCTTCTTTGATGGGCTACTGCCTGCAGTGGCAGGAACATGCCTTCAACTGAGTCAGTGGTTCTTGTCTTGCAGCTTTTTTATTTCTGCTGCAGCTACTGAAAGCAGAATTACTTGACACGCAGAGAGCCACTGGCTTGAAAACTAGTAGAAATGCTTTTTGTTCTTGATTTTAAATTACTAATTACTAGTTTTCTTTTCCTGAGTTACTCACTATGATGCTAGGCTTTTTAAAAAAACAGAAAATGAAAATTACTATTACATCTCTAAAATGGTAGAGCATTCTTTTTCCCCTTCTTTCTTTAACTCAGTACTCAAACAGCCCAGATGAATAAGTGCTGTGCGTATTCATTTGGGCTATTTGAAAAACTAAAGTATTGCTGTGCGTATTCATTTAGGCTATTTGAGAGCTAAATTGAAACCCTTGTACCTCAAGTGGTATGAGGACTATGAATGGTAAAAAAAAACAACAATAAAGTGAGTAGCTCAAGGAAAGTAAAACAGTAATTAAACATTTCTTCTGGGTTTTGAATTAGTGACATTCTGCTTGTCAGGCAAATGTTGTAAACACTATGCTCTTGGGACACTGTTGCTAACACTATTGAAAAACTCAGTAAACATTACTGAGACAAACCTGGAAAAATGCAAGAAAGAGATTTTTATTTTAAAACTGATTGTGCCTCTGTATACAATATATGTATTTTGATTATAAAATGTGACTAGATCATTGGTTATTTCTTTGTGTCAGCTAGGAGTCCACTAGAGGGCTTTTGAATGGCACAGGAGAAACTTAAGATGACTTTGATTATTTGATTAAAATTACCTGGAAATTTCCAGCAGCACACAAACTCTACCTACAGCTTGTGTCTAGAGCCTGGCTAGAACAAGAGTGCTGTCATACACTGCTGGGCATTCTGCATTTATGCTCAGCAGGTGAAAAGGAGGTTCTGCTAGCAACCAAATAAGCACCATCTATTTGGCCCCACAGCTGTTATTTTTCCTTCCTGGGATTAAAAAAAAATAGTCTCTATATCTGCCCAAATGTTACTCTAGAATTAATGTGTGTCAACATTTCAATGTTTTCTTTCTTTTACATTTTATAAAAATGAGCCAGAAGATGGATTGTGTTCACATCAAGTAACACCATTAGTTTTTGAAATAAAGTGTAAATACATAGTGTCATACTTTATGCATACTTTATTAATAACAGTTAGGACACTGATATGATATTACAGTAATATATGATATTACTGTAAAGGTTCTCCTCCTCCTTCTACCTACCATTGTTAATCATTCATTGGCATCCTTCAGTCTCAAGAGACTATGGTATCGTGCTCTGTAAAGAGGTCCTAAAACAGCATCTAGTGTGACTAAAAAGGCCAATTCGAGAGTGGCAATCCCTTCCACACTGAGGGTAGATACATTCTGTCCCCTGCCCAGCCCCCAGTTTTCGCTGGTTCTGGGACTACCTCTTTGCCTCAGCCTGCTGAACAAGTGTCTCTTCAAATTGAAGATGGCCATGCTGCATCTTTAGCCTCCAAGCTGAACGATTGGAGGTCAAGTTTTCCCAGTTGTTAAAGTCCATTCCCAAGGCCTTTAGATCCCTCTTGCAGATATCTTTATATCACAGCTGTGGTCTCCCTCTGAAACACTTTCCCTGCACTAATTCTCCATAAAGGAGATCTTTTGGAATCTGACCATCAGCCATTCTCACGACATGCCCCCACCAGCATAGACATCACTGTTTCAATAGTGTATACATGCTAGAAATTCCAGCATGTTCCAATTTGGAACTTTGTCCTGCCAGGTGATTTGGAACTTTGCGCTATTTGGAACTTTGCACTATTTGGAACTTTGTCCTGCCAGGTGATTTGGAACTTTGCGCTATTTGGAACTTTGCACTATTTGGAACTTTGTCCTGCCAGGTGATGCCAAGAATTCATCGGAGACAGCGCATATGAAAGGTCTTCAACTTTCTCTCCATGCATAAAGGGTCCAAGACTCACTGCAGTACAAGAGTGTGCTCAGGACGCAGGCTCTATAGACCTGGATCATTGTATGTTCCGTCAGCTTCTTATTAAGCCATATGCTCTTTGTAAGTCTGGAAAATGTGGTGGCCCCTTTACCAATATGTTTATTCAGCTCAATATCTAAAGAGAGAGTGTCAGAGATAGTTGAGCCGAGGTACACAAAGTCATGGATGACCTCCAGTTCTTGTGCAGAGATTGTAATACAGGGAGGTGAATCCACATCCTGACCCATGACTTGCATTTTTTTCAGGCTGACTGTTAGTCCAAAGTCTTGGCAGGCCTTGCTAAAACTGTCCATAAGTTGTTGAAGGTCTTCAGCAGAGTGAGTAGTGATGACAGCATCGTTAGCAAAGAGGAAATCCCATAAGATTTCAGCTGGACTTTAGACTTTGCTCTCAATCTAGAGAGATTAAAGAGTTTTCCATCTGATGTGGTCCGGAGGTAAATACCCTCTGTTGCAGTTCCAAAAGCATGTTTCAGCATGAGAGCAAAAAAGATCCTGAATAAAGTTGGCACGAGGACACAGCCCTGCTTCACTCCACTTTGAATATCAAAGGAATCTGATGTTAAGCCATAAAAAACTACAGTGCCCTTCAGTCCCCTTCATTTCCTCATGAAAGGACCTGATGATGTTGAGGAGCTGAGGTGGACATCCAACCTTGGGGAGAATTTTATAAAGGCCGTCCCTACTAACCAAGTCAAAAGCCTTCATAAGATCTATGAAGGCTATGAAAAGTGACTGTTTTTGTTCCCTGCATTTCTCCTGCAACTGTCTAAGGGAAAATACCATGTCAGTAATGGACCTGTTGGCTTGAAATCCACACTGTGATTCTGGATAGACTCTCTCTGCAAGCACCTGGTGTCTCTTCAGTATGACATGAGCAAGCAGCTTCCCTACAACACTAAGAAGAGAGATGCCACGGTAGTTGTTACAGTCACCCCTGTTGCCTTTGTTCTTATGCAGTGTGATGATATTTGCATCCTTCATGTCCTGTGGTACTCTACCCACCCTCCAACAAAGACGGAAGATTTCATGCAATTCAATGGGGATGTTCTCTTTGCAGCACTTCAGAACTTTGGCAGGGAGGTTATTTTTCCCGGTTGCCTTGCCAGAGGCAAGGGAATCCAGGGCCGCATTTGGTTCTTCTAAAGTTGGTTCACTGTCAAGCTCCTCCAAGACAGGCAGGCACTCAATGTTGTTTAATGCTTCTTCATATTTTCTCTGGAATTTAACTTAGAGTAGTGCTGCACCCAGCGTGTCATCTGCTGTGCTCAGTCCTGGATAACCTCACTTGTAGCAGACTTCAGAGAGGCAGATTTCTTTTGTGTTGGACCTAAGGCCTGCTTGATGCCATCATACATCCCCTTGATGTTGCCTGTGTCAGCTGCTATCTGGATCCAAGAGCAAAGCTGCAGCCAATAATTGTTAGCACATCTCCTGGCAGTCTGTTGGACTTTACTACGAGCAGCTCGCAGAACCTGTAGGTCAGTGGTGGGATTCAAGTAATTTAACAACCGGTTCTCTGCCCTAATGATTTCTTCCAACAACCAATTTGCCAAACTGCTCAAAAAGTTAACAACCGGTTCTCCCGAAGTGGTGCAAACTGACTGAATCCCACCACTGCTGTAGGTTGCGCTCACTGGAACAGGCTTTATATGCAATTAGAGCTCTCCTTTTTTCCTCGATGGCTGGCATCAGCTCCTCCAAACGGGCTTCAAACCAATCTGCTGTCTTTCTGATCTCCTTATCAAATACTGACAAAGTGGTGTTATAAACAGCATTCTTCAAATGTTCCCATCGTTCAGATATATTTTCTACTATTGTTAATTGATGTTTTAATAGTGTGTCTTTGGTATTGTCTCCCCATTCTCTTCTTGGGTGTGCCTCCTGTTCTTTGACCTTGTCCTTTTTTTGTATATGTCTTGTATGGTATAGAAGCTCAAGACATCCTCTCCAGGAATATTATAGGGAAGAAGGTTCTTGATTTATTCCCCAGAACACTCAAGGAAAAGACAAGAACCAATGGGCAGAAGCTTTCACAGTGAGAGATCCAAACTTGAAATAAGTAAGTTCCTGATTGTGAGAGCTACTAACCAGTGCAACATTTTAATTTTAATGCTTTTTTTAAACTGATGTAATACAACTGAACAATAATAGTTGCTTCCACGGTTCTAATTTAAAATTCCCATTTAGACATCTAGTTTCATTTTCTTATTGTTTACTGTTTGCTACATTATCACAGACCCTAGGCTTCACTTCACTGCCAGGCTTAGTATGCTGTATGTGGATATACTATGTTTTAGTGAGAAACAGTGAGCAGCTGGGCTGGTAAAAAAAAATATGTTAAGGGCTCCTATTTGGGTTTCATCAGGGAGCCAGCTTGGTGTAATGATTAAAGCATCAGACTAGAAACTGGAAGTCTGTGAGTTCTAGTCCTGCCTTAGGCACAAAGCCAGCTGGGTGACATTGGACCAGTCCCTCTCTCTCAGACGTAGGAAGGAGGCAAGGGCAAACCACTTCTGAAATCTTGCCAAGAAAACTGCAGGGACTTGTTCAGACAGTTGCCAGGAGTCAGCACACATACACACACACAAAAGGCTTTCATTAGGCCGTCTAAGGAGCAGACTCCCTCACTTGCAGAGTTGGGAAGCAAAGGCACTTAAACAGCTGCCGTACAAGAGGCGATGTATCTCACATCTTTGTTGTTGTTTACAATCTAAAATACAGGGAAATGTGGGCTGTAAAAATGCAGACAATCACTTGTAAGAAACAAAGAGTTAATGTTTTCTTTATTGCCCCCCCCCCCCAAAATGCTTCTGTGGAATTTTTCAGCCCTAATCAGAGTATTTTAGGCAAAAAGGGGATAATATTGAACACTTCAGATGCAAAAACGTTGCTCTGGTGAAGGTTTCTATTGCTGCTCTTGTTCTGGTTGATGGCATAAAGAAACCTCTGGCAGTTCCTTAGATCACATGTCCATGAATCAATGGCTAAAAGACTGAATCCCGCTGATCCCCCATTCGTTTTTTTGTTATGATCCCTAATCACAAAAAAAGAATATAACTGCCAAACGTAAGCACTTTATCCTCCCTCTCTTCTTAATCTGGCACCAGGTTTATGCTTTGTCTTTTAATAAACTCTTGGGACAAGGAGGGTTAATTTTCCCAGCCTTCGACTGAAAAATAATGGCATTTTTTCAGCTTCAATCTCTTAACTATTTTTCATACAAGGATCAAGCCTGCTCAGGCGAATCCTCCAGCTCTATTCTGCCATAATGTAATTGTGGAAAGGCGGCTGTAACAGTTCCCAGCAAAACTCATTTTAGCCTTCTTTTCATTTCTGTTGTTATAAGTTTTTATTTTGATTTCTGACACTCTTGAAATGCTACCATGGTTTTCCATCTGACTGAAATGTCAACATTTCCAGAGTAAAAGACCAGATCCCACATTAAATTCATATCTAGTTTAATGGATCGTTTTACTGGTTGAGAAAGGACTTCATTAAAAGGAAAGAGATGCAAGAGAAGGCCATGCTGTTTGCTCATGCATGCATTTGTTTTCCATACTAAATAAATTATTATTATGCATATTACATCACAGTATGAGCATTCATTTACCATGAGCCAGGAAGATTATTACTTTTTGTAAGGATAATGATTTCGAGCTAGTGCCACTCTCTCAAACTAATCTGCCTTGCAAGATTGTTGTGAAGATAAATTGGGAGGATGCATTAATTGTGCTCTTCCAGTATCTTGAAGGAAAAACAGGATATAAGTGGAATTAATGAATCAATAAACTGTAGCACCACCACATAACACTGTTGCAGCTTATTAGCCTTCCATGTTGTTTTCAGATGAAGTTCCTAAGTAGGCAGCCAGAGAAGATCTGAAGATGCCCTGATGCAGACAGCCTACTGAAGCTAAACTGGTTAAGTTTTGCACAATATTTCCTTCACAAAGTTTAAGGAATTTGATCTTTATATATGACTATGCAAAACATTTTGAACCAATGGAATTGGCCTGAAGAACAAAGGATTGCATGCTTCTCCAAATAATCAGCAGTGTATTCATATAAAAATAAATGTTACCAGCTATACACCAATGAAACATATGCATTTAAATAATATATACCAGAAGCAACTTTTAAACAATACAAAAATCTAATGGAGCATACATTGACCTTAAAACATGTAGAGGTGACACACTGTGTGAATGGATGCTTTTGCTATTCCTTCACTTGGATTGTCATCCAGCTGGACCATTCTGTTCTATATACATGAAACATGATATAAATATCCTAATTAAAAATGTAACTAAATTTAAAATGCACATGACAGCTTCCTATCTGAGCTTGGCCTAGTTTCCTTCTACCTAGTGGATTTCAGATCACTGTGAAACAGAATATGGAATAAAACTAAAACTTTTTCAGCTGGGAACATTGCTGTGCCATTATAAAGCAAGTTCACAGCATAAAAGAAAAAACTGGTCTACTTTGTCGATCTTTAACTGCTGTTACCTTTACCAAAAATTACAGTGAAAATACCAAATGCTTAATTGCTGTGAGTATATTTTAATTCTGTAACAATCTGACAGTAGTAATGCTGCCTTAAAATTTCATGAGGTTGTTCAGTATCATTTATGACATGCCCTTTGAACAAATGTTTCAACTAGAAGTTTTTTTCAATGGTGGCTGATAAATTTTCTTCTCTGCATTATTTTGCTTAATGCCTTCTCGAATGAAGTCCAAAAGTCCAAAAGTCAGAACATTTCCTCAATGCAATGTAATAGAAAAAAGTAAGTCAATTAACAGCATATGACATATCTCTTAAGATTTCTACCAATTTAACATAAACATGTCTAAATCCAAATTAGTAATACTATGGTAGTTTCAACTTAATATATGCCCTTGTAAAGATACATTCAGAACTTGGACTGGCACAATTCTTTCTGCACACTTCCATGAAGCAACTAAAACACAGACATCCAGATGGATAATAATACCAAAACATCAACTATCAAAAGAAAAATACTAGTGTTTTTATTTACATTTTTTACAGAAAGACCTTACCTAATAAGTATTATATACTGTGTTTCCCCAAAAATACAACATGTCTGGATAATAAGCCCAATTGGGCTTTTCAACGCATGCAATAATATAAGCTTCCCCCACAACATAAGCCCCCCACCAAATACTTACACCCATGTGCAGCCAGTCCCGCCATTTCCTCTAGTTGCTAGCCACACAACCAAAATGAGTTGAGGAGGCAAGGCTGGAGGGGGGGAAAGGGGAGGACATGCCCGCCCCTCCCTGTTCTTCACGCTGGCCGAGCAGTCCAACATGTCCCATCCCACCCCAATGGCAACAGCTGCTTTCCTTCCCTGCTGTCTCTTTATCGAGAGGGGTGGCAGGTGGGTCCGGGGAGAAGCAAGACGCATGGAGCAACATGTGGCTCCCCTTGCCATCTCTTCTCCCCCCCCCCACCTTGCCGGGCATGGCAGGGCTCCTGCCCCTTGCTTAGCCACCTCCCCCCTTTAGGGATGCAATTTGGGGGTGGCAGGTGGGGCGGGTGAGAAGCGGGATGCAGGTCTTACCTTTCAAGCTCTGTTGCTTTTCTCACCGTTGTGTCCAGGGAAACACGCTGTAAAAGAAAACCTTATCGCGAGTTCAATCAAACTTCTCAAATTCGCGATAAGGTTTTCTTTTACAGAGTGTGTCCCTGGACACAACAGTGAGGAACACGATGGAGCTGGAAAGGTAAGATGCACATCCCACTTCTCACCCACCCTACCTGCCACCCCCAAATTGCATCCCTAAAGGGGGCAGGTGGCTAAATGAGGGGCAGGAGCCCTGCCATGCCCGGCGAGGGGGGAGAAGAGATGGCAAGGGGAGCCACGTCTTGCTCCATGCATCTCGCTTCTCCCCCATCCCACCTTCCACCTCTCTCGATAAAGAGACAGCAGGGAAAGGAAGCAGCTATTGCCATTGGGGTGGGGTGAGACGTGTTGGGCCGCTCGGCCGGCGCAAAGAACAGGGAAGGGAGGCGACGGCAGCAATGGGACACCCAGTCCCATGCTCGCCGCCTCCTGCACCCCCAAAATAACAAGACCCCCTGATAATAAGGCCAAGCTCTTATTTGGGGGGGGGGGTCAAAAGAAAATAAGACCCTGTCTTATTTTCGGGGAAACACGGTACTTCCAGCACAGTTCTTATCTCTGAAGCAATTATTTAAAATGTAGCTCTTTTTCTTGTAAGTTCCACCTAGTATTTATCTGCTTACTTTATCTGTGTTGCCAAATCCCAAGATATTTAAGTTTTTCTTTTATGTAACAATATTGTTATTTTTATTGATTCACAATAAATATTTGACTTATAGTGTGCTCTTTTTAACCTTTTTCATTCAACCCTATGGGAAGCACCATCACCCAGTGAAAATTCCTACAGGTTTCTCTACCCAACTAACATGATTAACTTTGGATCACCTGGCTTGGTAATTATCTGCTCAAACTTACTGGAACAATTCTTAAAATATTGCAATATAGGAGCCTTCTTTCTGATTCTGCACTCTATTTTCATGCTCCAGCAATCAAATTCTTAATTTCCTTGAGATTTGCTTGGCATATAAAAGACAGCATTGGAATACTAAAATATAAATAACACTCCCCTATTACAAGTTGTATATTGCCTTAACTGATTCTGTCTTTTAGAGATGGGATGTATGAAGTATTTAATCTTTAACCCTGAGGGCGTATGCCTCAATCAGATAATGACCACGCTCTCAAGAGGGCATTTACCCTTTTCCTGGGTCTGAATATATTGAAAAATCCTAAATTGAATTCTATAGTTTAGAACAGGAGTTAATTAGGTAGATGAGACATTTTTCAAGCACAGGCATGAGAAATGACTATGCCCACATAGTACTTTTCAATAAAGAAAGCAAAGGGGCACATTTTCAATATCATTTTGTTCTTATTTGGGAAACCCTGTTCTAAAATGCCCGATCTCTTGTCTCACGGCTTTCCAACAATTGCATTTAAAAATAGAAAGTTTTTCTTCTTTTACAGAAGGATTTTTGAAAGCAAAGACTTTTAAGATGCAACTCTGATAGACGGCTCTTGCTCAGAAACAGTTCTGCAACTGGTCAATTATCTGCTGCTGTTCTCTTTTAGAGGTCTGCAATTTCTTGCTTGCTCCCCAAAGAAGCCTGGGTGTTTCTCTGTGTTATGTACTGAGGGAACGAGGCAAGGAAAAACTGTAAGAGCTCCCTCTGCTTGTTCTTATTCTGCCAGTTAGCAAGCTGGCATTTGGCTGTTTATTTGCTATCTTGAAAACATGCTGAATATGTGCACGCTGGAAAGAAAACATGATTTTAACATTATTTTTATGCATTTCAATGGATTATGTTGTACCCATTTCTGAATCTCAGCCAGAGCAATTTACCACTATCCCCACCTTGTTATCCTCCTGGTTCAAAAAGAGCTTTGGGTCTTGAATCTTGGACCAGGAACCTACATACAAGTTGACCAACTTCCTTTCTCCCACCCCTGCCCTAGCATACCAGAGATTTAAATTCTATTTTCCCACCAGAAAGCTGTTGGAAAGAACTCCATGCAGTACTGTGACAGCTGGGAAGCCCTTCCTAGTTATGCCATTAATTTTATCCCTGTTTACTAGCATTAATTTTAATACCCTTCTTGGACGCTAGCTTTCCAGTACAGCAGTTGGAGCAAAATCTTGCTTCATTTGCCTTCTGTAGGACTGTTGGGTAATTATTTCATTTTCTGTCCCCTGACACCATGGCACACATGGTTATGATTTAGTTGATTGTGTGTTTTGCTTGGGCCAAACTGCCGTAGCTGTCACCACAGTGATAATGCAGAAGCATACTCACAGTATTCCTGTTGATTTATTTATTGCTTGCTGGCAGAACTTCACTCTTTATCCAATTTGAAGAACTTACTATTTTTCTAATACAAGATGCAAAGTAATTTATTCTGATAATAAAAGAGAAAGCTGCTTTGGTGTGAAAAAAAGGGAGGGCAATAATATATGCAAAAGAGAATATGCTAACATTTCCTGGAAGAGTGAAATATCCTATTGCTCATGTTACCAGCACAATCCTTGTCACCCACCTTTCCTCAGTAAACAGCTGTCTTTTTTTTTCTTTTTCTTTTTTTGGAGGAGAACCTCTTTTTTTTACCTGTTAGAAACAGTTGTGTTTCTAAATTGCCCTGAAAGACCCCAGAATTCTTCAGATCTCAGCTAGACAGAAAAGCAAAAGTATTCTTGCTTTTCTGGAAGGGTTATCCTTTCTAGATGTGGTTGACCTAGACACATTAAACACGGCCTGCAGTTGACTTCTTTGATTGATGGATTGGTGCTCTGTTGTTTCACCATAATGGAAGAGGGTACCAAATTATTATAAACAAAAATAAACACAATAAAAAATGAATTAAAACATAAATTAAAAATGATACTAAAACCATGTAAAGCCTAATTCAGGAGAAGTGTCTGTTATATGTTTTCTAAAGATGAGAGACTAAGGACCAAACACAACTTACAGTTTAGGAGAAGGCTGCTCTTCTCCCATATGTCAGAAAGATGACCCTCTGTCCTGGGGGGACATACTCAATACGGTCTCTTGAAAATCTTAACAGCCCGATATGTTTGTAACAGGACAGATGGACAGGTCCAAATACATGGATTTAAGGCAGGGGTAAAATCCAGCAGGTTCTAACAGGTTCTGGAGAACTGGTAGCGGAAATTTTGAGTAGTTCAGAGAACTGGTAAATACCACCTCTGGCTGGCCCCAGAGTGGGGTGGGAATGGAGATTTTGCAATATCCTTCCCCTGCCACGCCCACCAAGCCATGCCCACAGAACCGGTAGGGAAAAATTTTGAATTTTACCCCTGATTTAAGGTAAATTTAAAAAACCGCTGTTGTTAATACAAACTTCTCAAATTGTTCCTGCTAAGCAATTGAAAACCACTGCAGATCCTTCAACAGAGCATTTTGGGAATTCTTTTAACAGTTTGCAGCCTTTGTAGCTGCTTGCATCAGTTACCATCAATTTCCAGAGAATTTTCAAAAGGTAGCTTCATAAGCACTAAGTTGCATTATCATGACAGGATGCATCTAAGCTTTGGATAACGACTGCCCAATCCACTTCATGCATAGGAAGAACATCTAGCAAGGCACTCTTCATATTCATATTCAACATAAATTACCCATAGAATGACTAAAACAATTCCTGCTTCATATCCAACATAAATGGATCAGATAAAGTAATATCATTCGGTTGCATCTGGAGCTGCAGTGTCACTGCGTTTTCAATCATTTTTCCTCAAAGTTGCAATAAGTTGCAATATTTGAGACTAGCCTGTAATTTTATCAATCTCCTAGGTCAAGAGAGGGATTATTTAACACAGAAATAAGAACGGCATTCTTGAGGTGGAAGAGGGAGAACACTGATCACCAGCATGGGGTTACTTCAATTTGTTCAGCCAGTTTGTTCAGCCATGAGTGACTAGAGTTGAAAAATGAATAGGCAGATGGTGGCCTTCATTTTTCCACATACATTGCCTCCATCTTCAAGATCTACAGACTGAAAATAATTCAAAGTAATAATCTCATAGTTGATGAGATTGCATCCTTATAATCTGCCATAACACTGGAGTCCAAGTCAATGTGAATTCATTGATTCTGTCCACAATGAAGGATGCAAATGACTCAAAATGAGCGGCCACTAGTTTAAGCGCCCTACACTAAACAAGATGCCTCACAGAAGAGGAAAGTAATGCCATGGAAGGCAGTGAAGTTCAGAAAGTATAAATTTCTTTTGGACCACATTTTGGCAATGTGAATTGTGGAGGGAGTTTAACTAAAAATGGAAAATGTAAAGCAAGCAAAACCATGCAGATAGTAGCAGGAGATAACTAGGTGGCTTTGGCAGAATACCCTGAAGTAAACTCTAACTGACCTTAGTAAGCTTGCACAATTCCTTTAGTCTCTCACTGATCAAAACTAGTTCTTATTTGCCATCGAGATAAAATGTTTAGAAAGTTTGTAGGTGTAAAAATTATTCTCAAAGAACAGACATAGACTTTTTAATGATGTAACCTTGTCTATTTATTACATGAGAAATTGTTAAACAAACACATATAATGAAAATTTATATATTCTGTTCTTGTTTCTAGTCTAGTGCTTTTTATTTTGCCAGATTATCTTCTTCCTCTTCTTTTTTAAGGAAATAAGGTCTTCCTGTCAACTCTTGTTTTTGGTTGTTTCCTTTGGGGTATTTTCCCAAATGAACTACAATTATAAAGATTTTGATTCTGACTGGGTTAAGGATGGCAGTTTAAAGATTCCTAACCCCATTTTGAGATCACTGTGCTTATTCTAAAATTTAAAATGATGGACTGGATTGCTTCCCTTTGGGGCCAAGGAGAATACTGCTCTACAACTATATACTTTTATAATTGTACCTTTGCAAGGAGGTATATAAATGTGAGGAGTCTTATGGCCATTGATGGAACTAAGAAAGGACTTTTCCCATGCTCATAGGAGAGTTACAATGTCTTTTCATCCTCCAGACTGGTTGCTATTCTATGTCTATGGGTATAGATTATTTCTGCACCATTGATATACATTAAAATGAGGTCATTTTAATAGTGGGGAGATGGCCAGGGAAGAAGCAGGCCTAGTAGGTTGATTGATTCACAGAAGATTCTGATATCAGAGTGCTCTGGGGCATAAAATAGGATTAATTTGCCAAATTTATCTTGGATTTGTATATCACTGTTTGGATCTTCACATGCCTATGATTGCATATCCTATTGATCTAGTGCCATTCGAACACACTGAATGCTGGGGATGAAATACCAGTTGTCAATTGATGAATGATGGAAATAAATTTTCAGAAAATATTAATTCCCAGTGTAAATATTTAGGAAATTTGCATATTCAGAAAAAGTTGGGAGAGTATTTGACACCAAGTATATGCTTATTCTGAAGGGGGGACATTTGGGCCTTGCTGAATATTTTCTTCCAATATGGCCTTATCCTTACCAAGTGTTAAAAAATATTCCTAATCAAAAGGAGGAATGGATAATGTTTTTTATTTCTGAATTTTTATTTTACGGATCAACAAAACTGGTTGATATCTACAACCAACTTGGTCAACACTACAGCAGGTCTTGTTGTCTGGAATAGATATTCACTGACGTTAAAGTGCGCCCCTTCCTTATTATTATGTAGGAGAGGGTTAGGGTTAGGGTTAGAGTTAGGGTTAGGGTTAAATAAATCCATACATAAATAGAAATTTACTTTCCAGGATTAGCTTATAATAATAATTTTATACACAGTATACCCATACAAATTCACTTAACACCCAAAGACCAGGTCCAACACACATAACAATCCCCAAACACACTCCCACCCAGCACAATTCCCCACCCCTAAACCACCCAAACATCCACCCAACAGACCAAGTAATGCCACAGCTCACTGATGGTGGCCCTTTAGTTCATTGTTGAGTGCAATTATAGCTCTGGGATAAAAATTATTCAGAAAACATGTGGTCTGAGTTTTAATTGTTCTGTATCTTCTGCCAGAAGGCAACAGTCCAAAAAGATTGTAAGCAGGATGGGAAGAGTCTCTGAGAATGTTATGCAACTTTCTTAAACAGCGAAATTTGAAGATGTCGTCCAGGGCTGGAGCCCGATGATATTCTGGGCAGTTTTAATGATTCTCTTAGAGCTTTTTTGTCCACTACAGAGCTGCTTCCATACCATGCAAGTATTTTATTTTTTCCATGAAAATGTTTTCACAGTGACATGGAAGGAGCGGGCAATTGATATGCTTTCTAAAGTTTGATTTATTTATTAACATCAAATAATATAGATAGGTAAGTCAGTTCATTCCAACATTTACAATTCTTTTCACGGCACACAAGAAAATAACCATAAGTTTGCAACATCCTAAAATGCAATCTTATTGCTGGCAGATACGATGATGGTGATGTTTAGGATCAGCACACCAGTTGGCACCTAATGGAGTGATGCTAAGCTAAATCTGACTGCAGTAAAGATTTAATGTGGAAATTAATGAAGTTATCACCCAGAACTAACAACCTGTGTCATCACTGAGCTGTAATTAAAGAATATGATTCCTGAGCTTTATGCAGGAACCAACAAAATGCCTGTCATTCATAAGTAGGAACAGAGAGAGGGAGAGGGAGAGAGAGAATGAGAGAATATGTGCATGTGTGTATGCACATGTATATCTGCATGTGTCGGTAATGAATATTTTGAGGAATCTGACATCAGGCTTATAAGCTTTTTGTTTTGCAAATCTTAGTGTCAAATATTTTCCCAACATTCTCTAAACATGCAAATTTCCTATATATTTATACTTAGATATACTATTTTCTGCCATTTGTTTCCATCATTCAGCAACTGACAACTAATATTTCATCACCAGCATTCAGAGATGTCCTATTGGCACCAGATAAATATGATACGGGACACATGAGGCTAGGTATTTGAGGATCCAAAAATGAATGTAAAAAATCTAAGAAAATTAGTGTTTGTATAACATTACAGAACGTTTGCATGCATTATGTCCCAACTATTATTGTTAACCAATAAGCATGGTACTATTTTAATCCTCCCACATAGGGAACTGAGACAGTGAGAGAAAGAGTTCATGACTAAAGCAAGATTTTGACTGTAGATTCACCATCACTACCGTGGTACTCTATATTTAAACCAACAGGGAAGTGTGAAAGTTTCTCTCCTTTCATCTCAGTGTGGAGACGAAAAATAATTCCCCCTGATGTGTAGATTTCTATCTTTTCTGCTTCTAGTCTAGATATCTTAGCAGCTCCTGAATTTTTACACCCTAGAATTACCTCCTCATCAGGGCTTAGGCGAGAGGTATCTTCTCCAGGTGTGTGCCAAAAATATAAGCAATCCTGAGAAATAATTGCACAAGAAGGAGGTTGGGGAGATGATACATATCAACACACACACACACATACATACATACATACATACATACATACATGCATACATGCATACAAGAGAGTATGAAAATACTGTAAAATGAAACACCTCCTTTTGCTTGCTCTTTCTTAGCAAAGAGGAAAAAAGAAAACTGCTTTCATCACCCTGCTCCAGTTCTATCTTAAGAGTCAGTTAATAAGTTCTCATTAGGCTAAAACAAACATAATGGCCATTGTGACAAGAAACATAACTTACAACCAGTACGCAGTTGCCAGAGGTACTTATTCTTTCAAACCAGGTAATATATGTCCCACATGAACTGGAGCTATTATTATGCATCCTGGACGTGCTGATTTTCATGTCTCTAGGTGATAAGCTGCAGAACTGGTCTTTTAGCCCTTTTTGGAACAGTCCATTTTGAAAGTTGCTTTTTGTTCCTTGATTATGATGCAGTCCTTCTACATGAGCTGCTTTGCAGGAAATGCTTTTCAATACAGTTTGTCTTCTCTAAGTATCTTTGGAATGATACTTGAGCATGCTAGTTTCCCCCCCCCCCCCCCCCCAATTTTAGATGGAAATATGGTCAACTGAAATTAATGAGACCTGATGCATGAATACCGTTTTATTCGTTAGTGTGTATTTCTTCATTGTGAAATATTCATAATTATTATTCACATTTGTTTTCATACACACACACACCCCCAAGGAGTATTTCCTCACCACCACCACCTTCTTCTCACTACCATCCTCTTATTAAGCTGAGAAGGACAAGGTAGCTCAAAATTATACAGTCTGCTTCACTATAGTCCAAAACTAAAATTCAAAATGCAGTACATAAAAACACCTATGCGAGGCAATCAAGAGTATCCTTATTGCAGATTCCCATTTCCAACAGTAGCCACAAATGCCTATGAGATTTCAGAGAAACCTGAAAACAATATAACCCTCTTCTGCTATCGTTTTCCAGCAGCTGGCTTTGATCCAAGAAGTGGTATAAAGCCATTATAAATAGAAGTCCCTGAAAGTCTGGTTACCTCCCTTGAATTTGTTCAACATCTTTGAAAAAAATATTCAAATCAAAGTTCATCATATTTTTTGACAGTGAATTCTATAAATCTTTGAAAGATGAAGAAATATTTCCTGCAGCCTGCTCTAACCCTGTTGTCAGTCATTCAAATTGAGTGACCCCAAACTCTGAGAACAGGAGAAAAATGTCTATATTTCCTTGATCTGAACAAGTGCATGGTTTTATAAGTCTCTTTCTTGCCCTACTGTCATACATCTGCTCAAGTAAGCAATTCAGAGTGCACAGAATCTCAAAAGACATTTTTCCCCTAAACACAATTCCCACCTTCTCCAGCCTTGTGGTGATTTCCACATATGGAAGTGTCTTTCTCCCCCAGTCACGATCCTTTTCTTCTTTATTTGGATGCCGTTTTTGGTTCTATGTCATTTTTGTTGAGATGAGATAAATCTGGATAGGGAAACACATTCTTCTCGACTCCTGGCAACGATATTAACACATGCATACGTTTTCCACACAGCAATACTGAAGTAGTTTGCCAGCGCTTTTTCCCATCTCCCAGTTTGGAATATTTGGACTTGCTGCTGCCTTCCAAATAGTGACCAGATCCAATCCTAATTGAGCAGATCAGCCAAGATCTATAAGTATTTCCTCCTGCTGAAACAGGTAAGGCTGCATCATGCATTTATATGAAGCTGTTATATATGGCTATTATTATCAGTTTTCTAGCTAATATCTTTAGTTGCTGAATTGAAATAATTTATCATTAAATATTGTAATATTCAGGGAAGATATTTTACAGGTCTCAGAAACAGAATTAAGTGTGGAAGCTAGATTGTTTCATTATATGGTTGATACTATTTCAAAAAACACAAATTTGTTCCAGCTTTCCCCAGTCTGATATCCTCCAGGAGCATTGAATTAGAAACTCCATCATCTCCTATGCACAAAAAGGGTACAAAATTAGGGAGTCTGGCATTCACTGTAAAGAATCAACTTAGAGATGTACTGAGCCCAAGTAGATCCAAAGGCTGTGGCTCCTTCCAAATAAGAAGATAAGCCATAGCAATAAATGCAGGGAAGTAGCCAGCAAAGGAGAGAGGGAGGCCACCTGCTATCTGATACCAGAAAAGAAATATAATTATTGGCTTCTCTGCTTTGTAAATCCCTGGCTAATAAGGCTCCGCTGTCAGAGGCAGGCTTAATAACAGATATGGTGGAGTAATTAGAAGAACAGTCAGTTGGTGTCCACATTTAAATAGCATTTCTTCGTTCTGCTCTGCCTACTTACATCCAGGATCACTGAGAAGCTCTCATTTGAAATGTTAGCCAATGTGCCTGCCCAGGCTACAGCACAAGGAGGCCTTTACTACCATTGGGTATTAATATACAAGACATGATCTTTTCACTCTCTAATAGAGTGAATAGATAGTTATTCAGGAGGGTTTTGTTTTTGTTTTTTTAGTGTGAAGACCATGGTAGCTATTCCTTTCCCAACGGTAGGAAATTTTAACTGGTGGCTTAAAAATGGTTCCAACTTTGGAACCTGTTTTCAAGTGGGCAGCTTTGAGCCTGTCATTCTCTTTTAGTCCAACTTACCTGAAAAAATAGTTGCCGGGGGGCGGGGGGAATGGAAGAAGAAGTGCTAGATACATTGCCTTGAGCTTCCAGGGGAAAGGTGGAATGTATATCTAATAAAGAAATTGTAGAACTTCGGCTAGGAGTTTGAAAACCGCAAGGACTGTGATAGACTTGCTCATGTGCAAACATTGAAGTAATTCAAGATTCCTTTCAACTCCAAATAATCACTTATAGAGCAGCTGCTTGCAAACTGCAGTCTTTTGAACTTGCTTTCTTCCATTTCTTTAGAGACAAATCATTCTGTTGTGTTTTCTCATTAGGTCAAGTGTGTGATTGGATTTTTCAGTCATTCTAACATAAAGGGGATAGAAAACCATGGTCCTAGAAGAGTTATAAATTTCTGCATGAATAACTATCCTGATCTTGCTACTCTCCAATAAAGAGGCATATCCAGGAGGTACTTTCCTTTTATGTTTCCATCAATAGTGAGTTTCCAGTGTCCCTAAAACATACTGCATTAATTCACAATGTTAATTTTTTTGCCCTTGAATTCTGTTTTGAATTCCATTTTGGAAATTTCACTTTCAAAATCTAAAGGAAAGCTAATGTTGAATATTTATGATATTATGTTGAATTGTGATAAAGTAATTTCAGCTATAATCAACCATTATCAAAATGGGGGGGAAAATCTTGTCCTTATGCACTGCCTGATTTTCAGTTTATAAGAATGGAGAGCAAGGGGAAACATTTGAGCCAAAGCCCTTGGATATGATACAGAATATAGTACAAATGTCATTTAGTCCAGCCCTGGTGCTCAAATTGATTTTCTGCCGGCATAACTGTTTCAGCCTATTTTCTGTGCCACAAATTAAACCGCTTCCTATTGGAAACTGAATGCCCCCATACCTTAATAATAACTTGAGAGCAAGGAGAGATTAGTTTCACCTCCTGTGATTTTTCTGCTATCCAGTTTTGGAGGCTATATTAGGGCAGGAGAAAATCTCAAAGGATTTACAGTTACAGGGAGAATAATGCTAACTGCTTTCCATGGTCCAATATTGTGCCCTTGATGTGTGTGTGTGCATAAAATAAAATGTTAAGAGAATTCCACTTTGGGCTTAGCATATCTTATTCTTTTATTAGTGTGGGTCTTAGCCCTGGAAAGCAAGTGACTCTTTGGAGAAACAGATTAACTTATTCAGCATGAGCCAGTCGGGAGTGGCTCTTGCCTTGGGAAAAAATGGAAGAACATGCATTTGTGCCATTCAGAAGTTGACAGCAGCAGAAGTCTCACTGCAAAATGCAAGAATAAAAGCTCATATTCCGTATAGTTATTGGGTGGGGAGGGGAAGAGTTAGAATTAGGCATCCTGTTCAATTGCGCTGGGAAATAACCAATGAAGTGATGCTTTATCATTTTGCAAACTTTGTAGCCACAGCAGAAATAAACTGCAGCCCAGCCCAGTTGGGGAGAGGAAGAAACAGCATCCTTGCACAGCAACCAAGTCTCAACCCTATGGAGCAGATCTATAGGCACTGTGAAGTGGCCACATATTTTTTTTTTACCTGTGCCTAATTCAGACAATTTCATTTACCACAGATTTAAGTTGCTTCTACCTCCTATTATGGTTTGATTTACTAATCAAACAATATAATAGAAACTGTTGTGGTGCAGTGATTAGAATACAGTATTGCAGGCTAACTCTGCTCACAGTTCATCCTAACCGGCTCAAGGTTGACTCAGATTTCTTCCCTTCTGAGATCACTAAAATGAGGAGCCAGATTGTTGAGGGCAATATGCTGACATTTGTAAACCACTCAGAAAGTGCTGTAAAACACTATGGAGTGGTATATAAGTCTAAGTGATGTTGCTATGGGATAACTATCAAAATGTTGGTGCTCTGACCAGTCCAGTCAGCCAACTATGATTGATGTCAGCTTTTGGGCAATTGTCCCATAGAAGCCTCATTGCAATGAAAGGGGGATGTAGTTCTCCTTGATCTTTTTCAGGCTATGTTTCCAACCAATGAAGCAAACATGAATGATGCTAAAACAGTAAAAAGTTTCTACATCTGCGGATGCATCATGTAACTCACCACTTATGAAGAATATGCATTGTCCAGGCCTGTAAGAAAAATGTTGCAAAAAAGAGCTTTGAATTTGTGTGATTTACATATTTGTTCAATAAAAAAAACCCCTACCCTGCCTTGTCAAACATGCAAATTTTGACAAGAAAATAAAAACTCATCAAAATCTACTTGAGCCTTACTAAATAAAGTTGAAAAAAGGCGGAGGAAGATTGCAGGTCCAATCAATCATACAGTGTCTGTTTGGCATGAACCTGGTCTTTATTTTCCAGATTTTTCTAGCAAAACAATGAAGGCTGAAGTGCAATCTATCTCTAAATTATTGCAATTTTAAAGGTGGCATGAGCTTTACTGTGTGCACACAGCAAGAGATGGGGTGAATAAAAAAAAACCCAGAAGTGATGCTCAGATGTTGTTATAAAAAGTGCTCCTCAGAACTATTTCTCTTCATACTGCAGCATCTGTCAGTTCATCTTTATGTCAGGCAAATGTAATGCAAAATGTATCTCAACATGAATATTACAGGGAGGTGAGAGATTCTGTTTCTAATTGCTTTTTGAGAAAAGGGGGCTTACGTAAGGAATTTCTGCAAGATATATGCTTCATTTTCAATGAGCTTGGCTAAAACTCACCCATGGAAGTTGTTTTAAAGCCAAAGAACTTAATCTACCATTCTTCATATTTTTCTCTGTACTCCTAATTTGTCTGCACAATATATTTGTTTTCATTTTTTACTTAAAAATTAATTGAACTGGGGACTAACATAGGCAGCTTGTTCTGTTTTTAATCTGCCCACATCAGCATGCCAAGTTGCTATTACAGTTACGACAAATGAAGCGGTGGAAAAAGACAGCAAACCTAGCAATGATCTAAGGCCATTAAGAGGCCCTGGTTCTTAAGTCATACAAATGAAGCCTGCTAATAGAAGATAGTCATAGATAAAGTATGATCCAGAAGAGAACTCACCAGATTATTCCCTGACCTATGAAGGGCAAAGAAGAGGAAAATACATCATGGTAAATGTAGACCCTCCCTGCTGTTTTGAATTGAAATGGGCCCAACAGAGTTCTGCTGAAAGTGAATATAGGCATTCTGCTCCAGTGAATTCATGGCTGTGCAAACACAATGTAAATGTAAATGCATCAAACCAAATCCAGCATCTGTCTTTTTTTCCCTTGCAAAGAAGCCTGAAAATCCATGGGGAGCAGGTGGTTGTACTGCATTAAGTAACCAAGAATCTTCTTTTTAAAAAAGTCCCTTGAGCAAAAACTTTATTCATTCACAGCAAGGCAGGGTTCAGATAATATGGAGAGCCCAAGAAACCCTATCAGGAAACCCATATTGCCATAGGCATGTTATAACTGCACCCTCTGAGCAAAATTTGTTGTGGATTTAAAATAATAACAATAATAGGAAAACCTGCCAGACCACAAAATTACACTGCTAATGCAAACAGTGATATGTACCCAACCTAGTTTGAAGCCAATGACACTGAACTGACACCATCTTGCCAGAATGCTGAAAGGAAACAGTGCCTCATCATCATTCTACAGAGCTGTGAGCAAATTGTGGAAATGTTCAGATGGAAAATAAATCTTTAGTTGTAACTAACAAGGATTGGGCCTGGGTACTCCCTATGAAGATGTAATCTGCTCCTAACTTTGCTGATGCCAACTGGATTCATTCTGTCAAGATTTGAATGCTTCAGAAGCAACTTGGCAGGAGTTCAAGGGTTTTTTTTACGGGTTTTAACTGTATCTGTTTAATTAGGCATTTTAACTTGCATTGGATTGTGGTTTTATAGTTGTGAGCCGCCCTGAGTCCGTTGGAGATAAGGCGGCATATAAGCCAAATAAAATAAAATAAAATAAAATAAAATAAAATAAAATAAAATAAA
>WNWU01000089.1:5200227-5227936 GCA_012654045.1 Ptyas mucosa
AAAATAAAATAAAATAAAATAAAATAAAATAAAATAAAATAAAATAATAAAATAATAGTTCAAGTTGTGGTTAACTGGGGGTTACCACAACTTGCCACTGGAGATTTTACTTTCTGCTCTGCCCTCCCAACTTTACATGTCAGAAGAGCAATTGCCAATTGCTTGCCTTTCCATGGGTGACTCTTGCAGGATGCCAATCACCCCCTGGGTCAGCAAGGGGCCAGAGGCCATGCATTGCAGCTGCCATTTTCTCCTCCTGAGCTCTGCAGCTCAGTCTTGCCAGCATCAGGAAGAGGACTTGTTGTTCTGCCTGTGCTGTGGCAGTTGGTGAAGCCCTTGCCAAAATGGCCATTGGAGGAGCAAAACTGCCCACAAGAGAAGCTGAATGGATAATGCTCCTCCTCCCATTTGAATGGATGGATATAGGCTGGGAACTATAGGCTGGGTGATTTTGCATGATGGGCCATATTCAACCCATAGGCTGTAGTTGCTGAGCACCCCCCCCCCCATACCTCATCTACCTATCTATGGTTAAACTAAATGTATACATACAGAATTGCAGGTGTGAAATATACATTTATGCATGTAGAATAATCAGCTTTAAAACCACATTTGCTTCCCAACATTTTGCCTGTTTTAGCTTTGTAAGGCTTGCTCAGGTTCTCTTGTACAAATTTTCAGAAGCAGGGTGGTTACCACATTTGTCTGACACGAAGAACTTTGCTACTTCAAAATCCTGTCAGAAATCCTTTTTAAAAAAATAAATAAATCACAATTTCTCTTTTTTGAGTTACCTACTTTCCACGGGTCATTCCTGTTTTAAATAAGTCCACTGGTATTTCATCTTGAGGTAATAGAAAAGTAAGTAGTTCAGAGAAGAAAATAGTAATGTTTAGGTTATATTTTCACTTGTAAGGTAACATTTATTCAGGCAAGTGTGGTTATTGTGTTATAACCACATGGCAATAAAAATTGGACAACTACAGGATAGTGATCATTGACCCAGATGAGGTGGCTTTTCTGCATCTGCACAGTAACCACTCAGAGTGCAAAGATTTGTTTTTAAAAATATATAAACTGCAGGAAGTTGCAGCATTGCCTGAGCCAACAAGGGATACAAAACTACTTTCAGCCTAGAGTTGGAAAATGGGTGGAGGTCAGGTTCACAGCAAGCTGCAGCTGTGTGAAAGATGATGTTCATTTCTGCCCTCCAGAAATATTTTGGATTCAGATGGTTTGCACTGTTCTCCAGGCAGTATATGAGTGAGGATGGGTCCTCTGCCTTATTTATGACAGCATTCTCTGTTGAGATTCTGAGAGAATATGAACTAAGTGGGTCCCTCTGGAATAACTCATATACATGCATTTTATGCATTAGCACGCATTAATGATTTTTCTGAATCATTAAACCAGCTTCATCTTTTATAAGGGTTGCATGACATGGGGCAGAAACCACATCGGATGCTTTCATGCTTTTGTGGGAAATGAATTCAGTTTAACCATCCTTGACTTCTCAATACCCATTGATATCACAGATTCCTTCTGGACTACTGGACTAGTTTAAGGGTTGGAAATTGGAAGCATTATATTACAAAGTTTTACAATGTTAGGGACAGATCCATTCAAGGAGTATGTATACACTTATTTATTTATATTTAGAGGCTGTTTGATTCCCAGTGACTCTGGGTGACTTACCTATTCAAAAGTAGGAAACAATAAAATGGAAGAAAAACACATCTACATCCAGAATAGGCAAGATGACACAGAAAACTAACAGAGGTTCATCAGCTATTCTAAACCCTAACCAGAGAGTGAAAACAGGTTCTCAAAGTTTTGCAGAAGAGTTACAGGGTGGGATACCATTCCTGAGGTCAGGCATCAGGATGGAGAATACACATTTCCTAGATTCCAACAGATGACATTATTTAATTGAAGGGATCTCAAGTACACCCACTCAGCCTGACATTACTGGGTGAGCAGAGATGAACAGTTCCTCAAATAGCCAGGCTTTATGCCATGAAGATCATTGCAGATGAAAATCAGCACCTTGAATTGCACATGGAAGCTAACTAATAACCAATGCAATTCACAAAGGAGTGGTGACACATGGTGCCTCAGGGCTTGCCTTTCCCATATCTCATTTAACAGCTATATGAAGCTGCTGGGAGAGAGCATCTGCCAATTCAGGAAAAAGTATCATCAGCATACTGAGAATATGGCCCATTGGCCCCAGGATATACCTCTACCTTGGGGCCAATGAGAGATGCAGTAGGAATTATGTCCCAAGGCCTAGAAATAGTCAAGGTATAGAAAAAGAGAAGATCTATTTGTTGAGTAAACTACTTATTCCAGAACTGTATCAATTAGGACTTTCAAAGGTGCTGGGCTCCCCCAAAGGAAGCAGTTTGCAACATTGGGGCCCTTCTAGACTCATGTCTCTACTAGAAAAGCAGGCAGAGGTTCTGACCAGCTTCAGATAGTGTGAGAATTACCACCACATGAGGATGGTTTCTTGTACCTTTGCCATCCCTTTTATTTATTGTAGACTACATGGATCTGGCTTTGAAAGACACCCAGATATGTCAGTCCAGATGTATTTCCAAGTGCAGTTGAAGGAGCTGGATGCTATCTTGAAAACCCTTTAACCATGCTTGCCTGCCTGCCTACTCCAGGGAATACAGGCTAAGGATTGCCACCTATCAGGAAATGCATTGAAAGAGAGAGATATGGCAGATCTGTAGGGACTCCTCTCCTATAGCCCTCTTCTCATGGCAATCTGAAACATAGTAAAAAAAAAATCCTCCAAAAGCTCTGGCTGATCAAATTGTTGCTGCCAAATTTAGCTTTAATGTATGTGTATATTACGGTATTTTGTAATTACTGTGATGTTGCTTTATGGTTGTTTCTGGACACTGCCTAGAATCTGTTTGGACTGAGGCAGTGTAAATAAACTGAACCAATGACTTAACATATAAAGAAACAAACCTAGCAAAATCTATCAGCTCCTTGTATGCTCAAAATCAAAGAATTGTTTCGCACACTTCCACGTGTGATAAAAAAGTAAGCATGTCACAGAGTCATTTCATTTCACTCTGTTTCTTTACGCTTATATTAAAGAAAGAAATGCTAGAGTAACCAGATGCAAAGTAACCCTTTGCATCCAGAATAATTCATTGGAAAGAGTGGTGGCAAATATGACGAAGTAGCTATGAACTCACCAAGATGTAGCTATGCCACTATTTTATTCCTGCCAAAATGCAATATGTGGGTATTATTGTATAGGGAACAGTATTTGTAAAATCACCAATAAATATATGTTAAAATTATCTTTGATTGTCAAAAAGTGCTGTAAAACTAGGATTGAGCTGAACTAGTTTCTCAGTTCTCATGCCTCTATCTGTATTTAAAATTACTCTCAAATTTCTTATACTTTCAACACGAGAGTGTGAGCTCTTTTGATGCTACTTTTCTTCATGTCATTGTCCTCAACTTCATTTGACAGTCTTGTTTAATCCAGCCAGTTATAACAAGGCATCTGATTCTGTCAGTGGGGTTGGAAATAGCACTGTAATATCATCAAATAACTCAAAGGAATTGATGAAAATTGTGCTAGGGAAAGGAATGGCACTGGAGGGAACAAAGAACTCTGAAAGCAGTTAAACAGTGTAAATGTTTATCTTTTTATACCTCATTTACCTGCATGCAATTTGTTAATTTAAAATTATGCCAGGGGTGAAATTCAGTAGGTTCTGACAGGTTCTGGAGAACCAGTAGCGGAAATTTTGAGTAGTTCGAAGAACAGCCAAATGCCACCTCTGGCTGGTTCCAGAGTGGGGTGGGAACGGAGATTTTGCAATATCCTTCCCCTAGGAGTGGGGAGGGAATGGGGATTTTACAGTATCCTTCCCCTGCCATGCCCACCAAGCCACGCCCACCAAGCCACACCATGCCCACCAAGCCACGCCTACAGAACCGGTAGTATTAATTTCACCACTGGATTATACTTAAATTAAAGATGTGCTTCAAGATCAGAAGTGGTCTGATAGAGAGAGTTCAAAGTAGATTGAGCTAGAATATAAGCATGTGTACACACACAAGCATTAATCTCATGTTATTTAATCTTTTACATGCCTCACAACCATTCAAACATACAGGAGTAGTTGCACCATAAATATATGCATCATTCAACTCACCTCTCTTTCATTTCCACCCACCCATCCTTTCCTTTTTGTTTCCTCCACCTATCCATTCACAAAGATAAATCATAGAAACCTGTCTAATTCTCTGTCCCTACTTTCTTCCTAGGAAGAGGAAAAACAAAGTCAAAGAGGGAGTGAGCAAAGTTGTCACTGAGAGTTCAATTGGCTTTCTTATTTTCTGTTAAGTAAGAGGCTCTGCTTTCTTACTGATCAGCACAACAATCTAGCAATCTTGAAGGAGGGAGTGGAGGAGCCAGGGGAGTTCTAGGTCATGTTCATGGCACTTCTTTTAATCTTGGTACTACAAGGTTCTGTCTTAGACCCAATACTCGTCACCATCTTCATGAACAATTTAGATGAGGGGATAGAAGGGATGCTCACTGTTGAAGAGACTAGAGACAGGCTTCAGAAAACAGCTCTTTATTCAGTAACTATCTACAATCCAGCAGCCAGCCTCTCTGACAGCTAGCCCTTTTATAGGGAGCTGTCAGGGAAACCAGCCAATCATGTTTGAGCATTTTCCCGCTCAAACAATGGACCAGAGGGAAGACTTAGGCTGCCAGTATCTAACACCCCTCCCCTTCTAGATGGAGCAATCCAATCTAGATATGTAGTCACACAGGTAGGCAGGGCATTTGCTTCATTAAGCCTAACTATATACGACTTGGGCCCTGTTATTTTTTCTGTCTTGCCAGGTAGCCATAGGGGTCCTTCAGCAAAGTTTTGTGAGTGAACCAGATCCCCAATGCTAAAGGACCTAGTGCAATTTTGCGTTTCTGTTGTTGTTTCGGGGGCATAATTTGGGTGAACACTTGGTCTAAGACTGATCGAAGCCGGTGACCCATTAGGAGCTCTGCTGGGCTTCTTCCTGTGGCCACACTGGGTGTTATGTGTTGGTACAGGAGAAATTTGTTCACCCAAGCTTGCCAATCTCCTGGTGTCAACCTGCCCAATGCCTCCTTGGCAGACCTTACCATCCTTTCAGCCTGCCCATTACTGGCCAGATGAAAGGGTGCTGTGAGGGCACATTGGGCAGGCCGTGTGTGGCAAATAGTTTATGGAGCACCTTGATTATTGCATCTGCAGTAGTGGTGCCCATCAGGACGATCTCCAACCACTTGGAGTAGGCATCCTTGACCACTAAGAAGGTTTGGCCATGAAAGGGGCCAGCAAAATCAATGTGAACCCTAGACAAGGAGACTCTAGGGCAATCCCACTCTTGGATGGGTGCCTTAGGGGAAGCAGGTTGTGACTCCTGCAAGACTGACACCTTGCTACCCATTCTTGTATTTCCTGGTCCATGTTGGGCCACCACACAAAACTTCGGGCTAGGGCTTTCATCTGGACAATCCCTGGATGTCCCTCATGCAACGCTTTTAGGATAGAATATCTTAGACTTTGTGGTATGATTACCTAGTCTCCCCATAGTAAACAACCCCACTGAGCCAATATCTCATGTTGTTGAACTGCAAACGGCTTAAACTCTGCACCAAACGGGCCTTTCGGACATCCCCTCCACATCCAGTTCAAAAGCGTTTTGAACGTAGCATTCTTAGCCAAGTGCTTTGCCACATCAGCAGAAGTCACAAGGCCAGAGTCCAGGCAGTCAATAAGGAGGACAGGAGTGCCCAGGGTTGGGTTATCCAATAAGTCAGGCAGGGGGCATCTGCTGAGAGCATTGGCATGTCCCAAAGTCTTTCCGGGCCGGTGCAGCAGCTTGTAGCAGTAAGCTGACAAGAATATGGCCCACCTCATAAAACGGCCAAGAGTCACAATAGAGGTTTGTGGTCCATAACCAATTCAAAATCCCTCCCAAACAAGTATTCGGTGAAACTGCTTGACCCTGGCCACCAGAGCCAGTGCTTCCCTGTGCAGCTGGCTATAGTTTCTCTCTACGCTGGATAGCATCCTGGAAATGTAGGCGACTAGGCCCTCAGTTCCATTAGGGAGTCGGTGTCTAAGCACAGCCCCCACACCAAAAGGAGAGTCATCGTAAACCAATACCAATGGCAAGGTGTCATTGTACTGTATTAAAAAACTGTCAGCAGAAAGGAGGCGCTTAACCGCTGAAAAGGACTGTGGCTTCTTTGTGCCCCCAGACCCAAAGGCTCTTCTTAGCCAGCAGTTTATGGAATGGTTCAGCAACCATGGCCTTATTTTTCAGGAAAACACTGTAGAAATTGAGCAAACCAAGGAAAGCTTGCAATTCGGTCTGGTTCTGTGGGGTGGGAGCCTCCTGAATCACCATGACTTTGCTTTGGGTAGGATGGATACCTTCCCCATTGATCCTGTAACCCATGAACTTGACTTTGGGGACTCCGATCTGGCATTTACTGCCCTTGACTTGGAGCCCTGCAGACCTAAATTTTAGGAACTACGCTCCTAAGTGGGAGCGTAGTTGCTGTTCATCACTAGCAGTAATTAAAACATTGTCAAAGTAGGGCACTACCCTGGGAATTTTCTGCAATAGCCTTTCTATTACATTCTGGAAAAGACCCAGGGCAATGCTAATGCCAAATTGTAAATGGTGACATTTGAATGCCCCCCTGTGCGTTACGATGGTTTGATCCTCCACAGTAGCGCCATCTACAGGCAACTGTTGGTACACCTGCACAAGGTCTAATTTGGCAAAAATTCTCCCTGGCCAAAGGGAATGCAAGAGGTGCTGGACTATGGGTACTGGATATGCGCTCTGCTGAAGTGCCTTGTTTAAAGTACACTTATAGTCAGCGCAGATGCGCACAGAGCCATCACTCTTGACTGGAGTAACAATTGGGGTCTCCCACTTGGCGTGGTCAACTGGCTCAAGAATGCCCTGCCAGATAAGTTTATCCAATTCCTTGTCTATCCTGGGTTTTAGGGCAAAAGGAACCCTCCAGGACTTTAATTAGATGGGTGCTACCCTGGAGTCCAAACTAAATGAAATGGAAGTGCCCACATACTTGCCAAGTTTCGGGTTAAGCATGTCTTGGAATGCTTGAATCAGGTCATCGGCACACGAGCTGGCAATGGCGTTGATGCCAGTCACCCCTAGTCCAAACCGAGCAGATTCGGGAGGTCTCCACCAACAATAGTTAAAGACACATCCCCCTGGAATTTGTTGAACTGGACATTGAAGGTTCCACAGCCAATCACAGGGATTTGATTCCCTTGGTAGTCGCTGAGCCACAATTGTTGGCAATCTAGCTGCTTTTTCTGGATCCTTGGAATTGCAGCCTTCAACACCTGCCAGGAAATGATCGTTACTGATGACCCAGTGTCAATCTCCATGTCACAGGGCAACCCTTCAATATGCACAGTGACATGTAATTTCTTCCTGCAGAGAGTGCTCGCCTGCCCTATTCTTGTTTGGTAGTTTGTTTCAGGCGCTCTTGCATTGACAGTTTTGCGCCTCAGCTTCCACGTTTCCCACCTAGGTGGTTTTGGGGCCTCTGATTGAAGAACGTCTGGGGTGGCTTGATGATTAGTGGGCCACTTCGCTCAGCACACTCTTGCCAAATGCCCTTTTCAATCACATCTCGGCAGATGGCATCCCTGTAATGGCAGTATGCTCTAGAGTGTTGACCCCCGCAGCTGGCACATGGTTGCCTTTTACTGCCCTGCTCTGTGGGTCTTTTTCTATCCATGCAATAGACCTTATCCTCGCTCCCTTTGGATTCCTTTTCTTGATAGTGTCCTTTATGAACTATAGCTGTTGGTTTTGCCACTGCCGGGGCAGTAGCAAGCTTCTGAAGTGATTCAGCCACTCTGTTTGATCACTCAGTTGCCCTTGCCTCGTCCAAATCTGCAAGGTCAGATTTGTGTTTTTTTCCTATTCAGTTTTTAACTACAGATGGAATAACATCATCAATGCCTACAGTGAGTTTTCAAGATCAGTTTCAAGGTTTTATTCTCACTGGGTCAAAAGAACTTGGATTTTCTATAGATTGTGGTTAGGTGCAATTATGTCTTTTTGAAAATCTTAATATTTATATCATATTTCCAGTCCCAGGCCTCCTTTAAAAATGCTTCTCTTCCTTAATATATAATTAATAAGAGCCTTGTGGTGTGTTATGCTCATCTTTGGTTTGCTTTTTTGTCATATCTTTTTATTTGTCCATTTGACAATAATTCAAAGTCCCCATTTCAGTTTAGAATAATCTTCACATTTTAATAATCAAACATAGTCTCAGCTATTCAAAAATGCTGTACCTACTTCCTTTTAGCTGCAGATATTCTAATAATACTTGGCTGAAGCTGAGTTCGCTGACGATCAAGCATGATCCTTTCTTGGAGAAAGGCCATATTTAAAATTTGCATCAAGAATGAAATTAAATACTCTTGCAAAAAATCTGTCAAAGCAAACCACTATCCATT
This sequence comes from Ptyas mucosa, assembly GCA_012654045.1. Classification (NCBI taxonomy): domain Eukaryota; kingdom Metazoa; phylum Chordata; class Lepidosauria; order Squamata; family Colubridae; genus Ptyas; species Ptyas mucosa. The sequence continues at coordinate 5,208,783 of WNWU01000089.1, forward strand.
TCGTCTCAGTTTTCTTAAGAAAAGTATCTTGTATTAAAATGACCAGACAGTTAAATCCACATATGTATGTGTAAAAGTTTCTTCCCTAAACTAGAAAACACATTCAACACAAAATGTAAGGCTCTTTTTTAAAAAAAATCAAATCTGTTCCTTTTTCACTGACTCTAGTGAGATAAGATTTACAGAAGAGAGCTTTAAGCTTTTGAACTTGGACTTTATTATCAACAGAGGCCTCGTGAATCAAAAGGCTGGAAAGGAAGCAGGTTATTATCTTACCTGCTACCCCTAAATCAGGGTCATTTATAAATTAAACTGAACTGCTATTACTCCCTACAGTCTTTTATTTCAATATTATAGAGATACATACATACCTAGCAGCTTCCATCAAGAAATCATCCTTGACCATATGCTGCATAGGTTTGACATTAAGGTTTCTATGAAAACTTAACCTTAGCTTTCTGCACCCTGGTACTCTCAAGATGTTAGGAAGCATTGCTTTAGCTTCTACCACAGAAACAAGGAGGAAGGAGACTGTTGAATAATGAATTTCAGTAAAATACCCCCTCCCCAAAAAAATTGTCAGGGAAAGCTAAATTAATTCCTTACCCTGAAGTTCCACTACTCATTAGATGATTGGCCATGTAGTCTATTAAAAGCAAGAACATTGCTTCAATACCATAAGTACTGGGACTTCTTGTGGAAGCCTGCCTCTGAAAGATGACCATAGCAAAAACCAAAGGACCAGTATGAGTCAAAAGGAAGCTTGGGAAAGTAAGTAGAAATAAGGGGGGATCAGCTGTGGTGGACAATTTAGCTTCGCTAGAAAGCAGGATTTCCTGCTTTCTAGCAAAGCTAAACCCCGCTGCCCAGCTGATCATTGGAAATACCAGTTCGGAGGAACTGGTAGCTTTCTAAACTACTGGTTCGCCTGAACTGGTAGTAACTACTGGTTTGCCCGAACTGGTAGTTTTTATCACTACTGGTTCGCATGAACCGGAGCAGACCGGTAGCATTTCATCCCTGGATTAGCCTGATGCTCAAAACTGCACTGGAGCCTTTTAAAGGACATGGAGTTTGCTAACCTCACTTTCTTAGCACGTTTGAAAATTGCTTATTTAGCTATCTATTAGATGCTTTCAGAATGACAAGTTTGAAAAAAAATCTCTACCGAATTGTACAGAATGTACAGAACTGGAAACAAATAGTAAAAAAATATTAAAACTTTGATCTAAGAAATGTTAAACAAATTAAGGGTCCAGACAAATTTTGAATATAGAGGCTTTTACTATAAGATTCTTGGAAATAATGATATAAAAAAGCATGGGACCCAAATTCATAGGAACCGACCTTAAGTCATAACAAAGATCTGAGACTTTATGATTTCAGAAATTGGACACTGGAGGGCACTAATGACTCTAAGGCAGAAAAGGAAAAGGGGTCAAAGCATGAACTTGCCCTTACAAAATAACACAAAATATTATATTTAAAACATTTCAGGAGATTTTCAAAGAACAGGGCCAGAAATTAGTAACTACAATGTCAGCAATGAAAGCAATGTTTCTGTGGACACATTATGTCCAAAAGATGTATTTGAAGGAATACATTTGAAGACTGATATGAAACAAAGTTTGCTGGATGCAGAAATATTAGAACCAGTGGTACTAGATAATAATAATAATAATAAAAAGTGTGGATTATAAATCAGAGAAGAAAACTAAAGTGGAAATATGAAGGACAAGCCAAGAAAAAGACCCAGATAAGAACTTTCTACTGGATATATAAAAGAAGTTAGTTAAAACTTTGAAAATTAAAGCAGAAATACAAATGGACACCCAGGGGTGATTCATTAGCATCAAAATCAGGACATTTATTTTGCCCAAATAAACATGCATCTAGTGGCTTCCTTCTCTTTATTAATAAGGATCATATTCCTCATAGTTGAGTAAGGACATCCCTTACTCTCTCTGGGTTCTCTCTGGTATTCTTTTAAACAGTACTGGCTTTCTTAAAGACAAAGGAAGTATGGGTGAAATGTTCATTACGCAAAATATTACAGATAGTCTTCAACTTGTGACTACTATTGGGACCAGAATTTCCATTGCTAAGCAAAGTGGCTTTTAAGTAAGCCATGCCTAATTACAATCTTTCTTTTTTTTGCCATGGTTGTTAAGCAAATCACTGCAGTTGTTAAGTGAATTCAGCTCCCCTCCCCATTAACTTTTCTTGTCAGAAGCCAATTGGGAAGGTCACAAATAGCTATCACATGATCCTGGGATGTTGCAATCATCATAAATGCATGACAGTTGACAAGCACCTGAATTACGCTCATGTAACTATAGGGATGTTGTGACAGTTATAAGTTGAAGCAGTGGTGAAATTCAAAATTTTTCCCTACCAGTTCTGTGGGTGTGGCTTGGTGGGCATGGCAGGGAAAGGATACTGCAAAATCTCCATTCCCTCGCCACTCCTGGGGGAATGATATTGCAAAATCTCCAATCCTACCCCACTCAGGGGCCAGCCAGAAGTGGTATTTGCCGGTTCTCCGAACTACTCCAAATTTCCACTACTGGTTCTCCAGAACTTGTCAGAACCTGCTGGATTTCACCCCTGAGTTGAAGGCTGGTCATAAGTCACTTTTTTCAGTGCTGTTGTAACTTCAAGTCAAGAACTACCTGTATCATATTAGTGTTAGTATTTTTTACTTATATCCTGAATTTGACCCAATGAGTGATAACATCAAATTTCATAATGATCAAGTATACCATTTGTTCACATGGTGAGTCTGATGTCATTTCCCCAGAAGTTCATCTCTGGCTCAGAACATTTCCAGCAGACTAAGTCAAAGGATCAGCAGTTCTTTAATGGTGCACCTTCCAGGCCAGCCCTCCTATTAAACAAAGTTAAGCAGTTAAGTGATAGATAATGAACTGCAAATCCCTCTCAGTTGTTTCTTCCTGTTCCTGTTCCTGTCTACTGGAGGATTGAGCTGAAATAAGTCCACTGTGCTAGCCTCTTGTCTCAAATATTGTAGAGGATGTTATCCCATCCCCAGTCCAGCCATTTTTTATTTCTAGAAGAAATAGAAGGAGCGAGTGCACCATCTTTTGTCATGCTAATCCATTTCAACTAATGGAACTAGAGATTGGTAATAATATAAACTACATAGTGAGACTACTTGCCTAATCAGCCTTCAGTCTATGCAACTGTTATAGGTAATGGCTGCCTTGCATACCCACATTTTGGGCTGTTTAGTTCAGATAAAAGGGTCAGTTGAATTTCCAATGTCTCTTTTCTATTATGAATGGGACTGTTAGAGAGTGCAGATCAGGCACTCAAAGCTATAATTTCCAGAGGGCAGATGTATCAGAGCTGAAAGGGCAGTTCCAGAAAAACAAATAGGTTTTAGCAGGATATATGTAGGGAAAATGCAACAAAACAACTCTGACCTACATCTAGAATGAATTGTACAAAATTTGCTCATCAATACAGAGAAAAGTAGTTTTAAAAGCTTTTAGATTTTATATACTGACTACTTGAATATAATGTCATAGTATTGGGAGGGGGCAGTGGTGAAATCGGAACCAATTTACTACCGGTTCACTGGCTGCGCATGTGTGCCACGCACCAAATGCAAGCTGCACGCATGTACGCGCAGTGCACGCCAAAAGGAGGCTTGGGAAGGTAAGTAGAATAGTTCATGGGGTGATCAGCTGTGACACGCGATCATGTCTTTTTAAAAGCATTTTTTACTACCGCCTCGGGCAAATAGGTAGTAAAAAATGCTTTTAAAAAGTAAAAAAAAAAGGCTCTGACGGTCACGCAGCACAGCTGTGATCATCGGAGCCTCTTTTTTTACTTTTTTAAAGCATTTTTTACTACCTATTCAGCCAAACCTGTAGTAAAAAAATGCCTAAAATTTTTTTAAAATGTTCCGATGATCAGCTGAGCGACACACGATCATCGGAACATTTTTTTAACTTTTTAAAGCATTTTAAAATAATAGTAAAAAAATGCTAAATTATTTTTTTTTAAAGTTCGGATGATCACGCATTGCTCAGCTGATCATCGGAACTTTTTTTTTTTACAGTTTTTTACTACCGGTTCGGTCGAAACAGCCCAAATTGGTAGCATTTCACCCTGGGAGAGAGGGATAAGAATCTATTATGAAAATGACATTCATCTGAATTTTCAAAAGAAATATTAAAACATTAGATTTGATCCATATATATGAAATATAAAATCTGAAACAGATCAGAGTTTTAAGTAAGAGATATTAATATGCAAACAATAACTTCTTCATTAATATCTCAGTATTTCCTTCTGCAAGGTTCTTTCAGCAATAGAAATTAAACACACATATGTATATGTTGCATATACAACCTCACCTGGAGTCCCTGAGAAGCCTTCTGTTCAAGAGCCAGTCACAAAAGTTGAGGCAGTGGAACCCATAACTCTTCATCTCAGTAATCGGAGGAGAATTATAGACCTGTTTGGAAAATGGCATGCAGGAAATGGATAGCTCAATGCCATCAGAAATGGAATTAATTTCCAACTCATCATAAAAAATGCAGGGCAGGCACTGCTTATGAATGCATTTATAAATCTTTTATTTCCAAAAGGAATGCAGAATGTAGAAAAAAAGCTTTAGTTCAAGCATTGAACAAATGGATGCTTTAGTTCAGGGGTGTCAAACTCACGTCGTCACAGCAGCATCATGTGATGTATCGGGACTTTTTTCCCTTTTGCCAAACCAGGCATGGGTGTGGCCAGCGCGTGACGCATCCAGACCACGAGCTGGGAGTTTAACAGCCGTGCTTTAGTTCAAGCATTGTACAAATGGATAATGATAATTAGGGAAAGAGAAATGACTTCTTGAATAAGTAAAATAGCATGCAAAATCAAGATAAGAATCATCACCAAGTTTAGTCCAAGACTAAAATCTAATAATGATAGAGAGGAAGAGCATGAACTACTGAGATGCACAAAAAAACCCAAAACCCCAAATTACCCTCAAATTCTAAAAAAATGACTTTATCTGTTTATTTGTACAAGAAGCCTTACTGTTAGACATACAAATATAAAAGGTAAGATCTATGTTAGAAGGAAAAATAGAAAAGATAGAGATGAATTAAATCCAGAACAAAGCTGTGTATAATAAGCAGACAATTTCTATCAAATCTAAGTCAGGCCGAGCTTCCCTTCCTGTATTAAATAGCATTTTTGTCATAATTGTTCCTGAGGATAACAGATGAGACCAGATGGGTCTTCTCATTTTAACCATCCTTGGCTCAGTGATAGCTGAACTAAATCAACTAAGTGTTCTCTTTCATGGTAGAGATGGAAGATCCAAGCATTGAGCTTGCAATCTGTTTTAAAGTTATTTCTGGGAAACAGCCTCCTTGTGACTGATGGCAAAAGCCAAAGATTACATTCAAAACACCACATTAAACCACAGTTATAAGTTGTCTAGAGAATAACCCATTATTGATCATTGTGCTAAATCAGAAAGCATGGTTTACAAATCACGGTGACTACACTTGTTTAAAGGCCATGTCACAAACAAGGAGATCATATATCTTAGGCTTTCTAATTATGTGAACCTAGTCTAAATAAGTTTCCTTTCTGTTCCCTATTCCCTGGGATTTCCAAGTGTTATAAAAACTTTCTGTTTCTAATTTTTATTTCATTTTGCTACTTCAAACTGAGTTGGTAGTGCTAATTTTAATTGTATTGTAATGTCCTCTAATCCACAGTCCAGTCACTCAAAATAATCTAATAAAAGGTTTGAGAAGACTGTATTTTCAGATGAAGACTTGTAAGATGGTTAGTAGCATTTTAATTGGATAATCATATATAATAATATAGTTGGGGTTTGAAATGAAAACAAATACAACCATAATTAAAACTCTCTACTTTGAATACAAGCCTATTAAGTAGCCCCAAGCCTAAAACTGGTACAGGCTAAGCAAATGGTATCTTCTTCAGTGAGAAAAATATGTCTTTATTAAAGGAGATATGATGAAGCATACATATATGGGAACCCAATAACTGTAGGAGGTACATTCCATTGGCCCACATTTTGTTCTGAGGCACATACTCTGGAGGCACAGAAAATATCATGTTCAATTCAATTGGTAGAAGCTCCAGCAAAAGAATCTTAAAAAGCAGTTACTTTGTCTAGAGACCTTGAGAGTCAAGATATCAATACTGGGAAAGAAGGATCAGAGGTCTGGTTCAGTGTAATGCAGATGTATTCATGCTACTTGTAGTTAATTGATTTTGTTCACATCTGCTACAATTCCACAGAGATACAGGACAGTGGTACTGAGAAAAGAATTTATCATCTAGAGTTTCTTCTTTTTTAATTTTTAGAAAAGAGCCAATTTCTTATTCCAATGTTCAGAAGATGTAACTTAAACTTCATGACAACTCCTTCTGAAATCACAGACATCACCAATAGAGTGAGTTAAAGCTTGCATCAGAATTTCAGTGGCTTGAGAGGAAATTTAAGGCTTTGTATGTCTTTGCATGCCTGATGTTTATTAACTATGTAAATAGTACCCATCGCAAAGTAAAGTATATAGAAAATGAAAAATTATGCATATTTGCTCTATCTACATAATTTATACTTCTTCATAATTCACATTTTTTCTGTAGAAATCTATATGTATGTATTATATACACTGGCCTGACAATACTCCCATACTTATTTTTCATACATCTTTGAAAAGTACTGGGGTGCTTTTTTCCTTTTAATCTAGTGTCAGCAGAAAACACTTTCTCCATTTAACTGATACCAGCTCCGCCATACATTATCTCCCTATCATTCCCCTGAAAATCTATATTTCCTAAAACCAATACTGCCAAAAGTATCTTATAGATTGTTCTCTGCTACATTCTGCCTCTTGCTTTGTTTATGAAGAATCTCAAAGATTTATAGCCATAGCAATGAATTATAGAAAAGCATATAAAATATATTTTACAGATCCATATACTGAGTACTGCAAGACCCATGGACATCTGGAGCATTATCTGCTAGAAATTAACCCAGTTTGTCTTTTGTTTGATAACCTCCAATGGCCAAAATGAATTCTGTGGAAAATTAGAATAGAATAGAATAGAATAGAATAGAATAGAATAGAATAGAATAGAATAGAATAGAATAGAATGCTTTCCAGGCCCTGACAGTCTACTTTTAAAGCAGGGATCTTATGGCCCACCAGATGTTGCCTGAAGTATGGCTCTCATCATCCTTTGCTGTTGGCAGCACTGGAGGGGCTGGTGGGAATTTTAGTTCAACATTTGGAGGATTAACATTATTGTGGCTCTCCTAAATGTGGTAGAGGGCAGGACAAAAATGTGGTCACTACTAAGTCAGGAATTCAATTTGTTTTAAAATTAAGTTATGTTGAAGTGTAAATAAACTGAATTATAGCTGAAATAATCCCTTCATCATTGTTGAATTATTTTTCCCTTATACAAACAAAAATTGCAATTTAACAGCACCTTTTTGGGGGGAAATCCAGTAGGCAACACAGCCTCATTTAACACAGCCTGTTTACTGTATGAAAATTTCCTATTACCATTGCTGAAATGTCCTCAAAGTACATTGGAACTTCTATCTCCAAGGCAAAAAGAAAGTGTTTTTCCTGGGAAAATTGTAGAAAACCTCCCATCCAGTTAAGCCCTATTCTCAAGTATATTCCAGGTTAAAAGGCAAAAAAGAAAAAAGAAGAAGAAAGCAGGCCAGTTCTCACAATTTCTCAGAGTTGGCAATCTGCCCTGAATGGGCTGGACTCCCTGATCCCAAATCAGAATGGGCTGGACTCCCTGATCCCAAAACAGAATCCATTAGGTCTTGTGAAACTAGGGAAATGTTTTTCCCCAAAATTGTTAAGTAATTGCTAACGAAAACAAACTCTGTAGATAATGCAGATAATATAAATCAATACAAATTACAAACAGTGCACTACTTCAGTCATGAGATCCTGCTACATTGATTCATTAAGCAATGCTTTTTCATTCAGTCTTAATTGGAAATTTACCTTAATCCAGCTAGGATTAAAATTCTGGCATGAAAAAATATGCATTAAAATGAGAAGGAGAGATTAAATAGTATGCACTCACATTTCTGGGGCCAATAAACTTTGACTACATCGGCCTCTGTCAATAAATAATTTATTGAATTCTGATTGAATTAGTGAAAACTTTCTGTCCTCTCACCTACAAATCAAAATAGGAGGTACCTAAATTTGTCTCCTTTCCCAGAGTCATTAAGCAGGATTTATTTGAACTGCTACAACCATACTTCTTATTCCAAAATAAGTTATAAAATAATAACTATTAGAGACACAACTTCAGAAACCTGAAATAAAAGACAAATGTCAACCAATTGCTAATATGCTTAGCCAAAGCAACTTTTTATTGATCTTGATTGTCCAGAATTGCACTTCAAAAGGCCTAAGTGACATTTCCAAGGAGAGACATGATAGTTTCAAGTCAATTAGAGCCATCAGAAGATTTGCACAAATGGAACGTGTTCACCTTAGAGGAATATCAGAAGAGGATAGAAAATGAATTAAGCATCTTTTATAAGCAGTGAAAAAATCCCTTAATGGTCCAGAACACTGAAAAGGACATTTGGGGTATCAAAAAGTGTCTGGATCTAAATGATTTGTTACTGAATGAAGTATAGCTATGGGAATTGCAATGTATTTTTCTGCAGTGCTTTGTGTAGATCTGAAGGAAGCCATATGATTATGAGGGAAATGCTTGTGGAAGAAGGGCTTATACATCATAGAATTTACTTGGTGAATTATTTACTTTGTTCCTCAGAACTCTATGAAAGTGAAATGAGATTGTACGTGTCCTTATCTCCATAATTGTGCATTACGTCTTGCCTCATGGTCATGTTATGACCATGGTATGCTATAGCCCAGAAAACCCATCCATCAAGCAAAATTCCTAGCACGATTCGAAGAGCAATATGTTCAAAAAGAGAAGGTACTTTCCTTGAGGAATCCAGTGAAATTGGAAATAAATAATAGCATCAGTATCTTATTAAATATGCTTATTTCCAGGTTTTTGTCTTCTAGGCATAAGGCATTTATCTATTTAACAGTATGGGTCAGCTGAGCAAAAAAAAAAAGTACATGTGTGCTGTCTAGTAGGAACATGCCATGGAACTAAGCATGCAATGATGCTAATGCGAACTGTGGGAAGCACTGCTAACTACTAAGCAGGCAGACTCACCACAGGCAAGTAAATGAGTTAGGCAGATGCAACTTCTAGAATTGCACTTAGTAGAAATATGAACAGAGTCTTGATGTAATCTATAATATGGGATGGAGGCATTATATTCCAGCAACAACTAGATAATATTTTCTCTGGGCTGGATAACTGCATGGGTAGAAGTAATATTTCTGACTTCCACAGAGGACTACCCTCATCATTAAACATAATAAGTTGATTGAGGCATATAATGAAGCAGAGCAAGTCCCTACCTGCTACTGTAATCCGCTTCCAAGGAGCCACTTCACTGTGCCTGAGGCATACAACTCTCCTTGGATCAATTTGCCACCTGGGCCACTGATTGCATATTTATCATTCTAAGAAAGTCCTTGGTGTGACAGCTTGTGGTTGCCTGTCTACAGCCACCATCTCATAATATATTGCTCCAAGAACCACCTCAGAAAAATAGTATTTCTTTCAATCAGAGAAACATCACTGCTGTTACTATCTTCCTATTTCTCTCCTTCCATCCCAGCAATTTCCTGTTGCTTCGGTGGCCAGGTCCCACAGAAAGGGACTCTGCCTTCAAGGCTCAGAAGAACTCAAGTAGAAATTTTCTCAGCTGAAGAAGGGAACTAGTGTGTTTATTAGCTTTACCATCACCCATGCAATAAATAATTCTTCTACAAAAAATCTTATTGGGAGGACCTGAGAACTTCTTTGGCAACAAACATAGGAGATGCTTCAACTGGAGGGAGTTTTTTTTAAAAAAAAAACAATCATAACATACATTTCTTATATTTGTATGTCTCCAAAGATCTCTTGAATTCTAGGCAGAGAAGCAAATAGGCCCAAGATAAAAAAAACCTGAGATTTGGAATCTATTGATGCCACTTTCCTTAAACCTAAAGCAAACCTGACAAGTTTAATGTGGCTCAATTTCTGATTTTTCCAATCTGCAGTTGATTCCTTGCTATACCAGTTTAAATGAAAAAGTTCCAAATCAATTTTATAAAGATTTTGCATGCAGATATACATATAGTTTATTCTAACTTGTTTTGTATATATTTTCTCCTAATACTGTACATACATTTTGGCATATTTATCCATAGCATATATATTGTTGTCCATACTCCCCCCCCCCCCCCCCCCAGTATTGAGCTTCAGCACTACAACATTCAGAAAAGCGTGCATATCTATTCCAACATGGATTCTGGTTTTCATGTAGGTTCAGAAAGTGAAAAGAAAACAGGATAAATTATATGGACATGTGTATCAAATTTCTTTCCTAGTCCTATTTGAACTTTTTTATTTGCCTTAGTCCAGTAGATCCAGAGAAGAGCATAGGAGGCATACATCACAGAAAATATTCAACAGTTCCTAGCATTCTTTAGAGGAATTTATGAAAATCAAATTTGCATCCTATAAAATATACGAAAATGTAGACATTGTATTTGTGTTTTTGGGGGAAAAAATCAGTGTTAATAAGAGAGTTATATAAAAATAAGGTTGACATTAAGATAAATATTCTGGTACTTTGAGCTCCATACCTTCAGTTCTTGGTATGGATATCTAAATTAATTGAGTATTTCTTGAGTTTCCTGCATTCTATAACTTCCAAGGATATCTAAATTTATTTAGAACTCTGCACCTCTACCTGGAAATGAATAGAATCTGAAATATGACATATTTATAATGCTGTATAACTTTTAATTTAAAAACCCTTAAACCAGCGGTTCTCAACCTGGGGGTCGTGACCCCTTTGGGGGTCGAACAGCCATTTCACAGGGGTCACCAAAGCCCTCTCCCCCCCCCCACGCCTTCACTCACCCTCACCCTCTACCTCTGTTGGATCGCCAGTCGCCGGTCGCTTACCCCGTCCACTCCCAATCTATTGCTGCCTCCTGAGTCCCAGCTGATGGCTAAAGGAAAAAAAACTGTTTAAATTCTTGCCACGGGGCTTCAAAGGGCCGCCCTACAGCTGATCAGTGTTAAGAGAAAACAAATGAGTAGACCCGTGCCTGCAAAAATAGAAAAAGCAGCCCCTTTCAGTTCCAGCATACGTTAATTACCATAAATTGATTAGATCGGCCTCCTGACTCTCAGCTGATTTGCTCTCAGCTGTTTTGCTAGCTGCAAAGAGGTGCAGATTTCCCCCCCCCCAAGCCATGCTGAAACGCGAAACTGAAAGTAAAGCAGGGTCTTTGCTGCAACGTGACAAAATGAGGCAGAGAGAGATTTCTTTTTCTTTTTCCTCACCAAAAAAGGTAGGTGGAAAACTGCAAACAATGGGAAATTTAGGGCAAAAGAGGAGGTTCAAGATTTTAAAATAAATCTAAGGCAAAAGGACTATGAGCCTAGGGCAATTGCAGTTGATCTGGTGGTTTCCCTAATATGTCTGATGAATTTATTAATCTAATTTTTGACTGGATTTGATGGATACTGTTATGTCCTTATAAGGACATCCGGCCGGGGATTGGTTAATCCTCCGGGCGGGAAAGTTAAACCGCTGTCATTGGACGGCTGGTCTGCCGGAGCGCTATAAAAAGGGCTCCGGCAGCACAGCCGTTCGTCTGTTCTGACTTAGTTGAGAGCTGAATAAAACTTGTTGAACAGACCCCGCTGGTCTTGTCTTCTTTCCTGCGCCTGATCTAACACTGGCGACGAAGGATTTGAAAAGAACCGCCACGCGGAGCTAAGTCACTCATCGAGAATTTCTCACTGAGCTGAAGTCACTGAAGATGGAGGCGTCACAAGCCACGATGGCTCCGATCTCCAAATTCGACCCCAGAGTCGAGAAATGGACCTCCTATCTGGTTCGTTTCCGCCAGTTTCTGCGGGGAAACAGCTATCAAGACCTCTCCGATGAACGGAAACGAGCCCTGTTCCTAGCGCATTGCGGCTCCGAGGTGCTGGAGATGGCCATCGACCTCGTATCCCCAAGGAACATCGAGGAGATGTCTTGGGCTGATCTGCAAGACGTGCTGAAGGAGCACTACGCTCCCACTGGAACTCCCATTGCCAACAGATTCACCTTTCAGCAAAGGAATCAGTTGGAAGGGGAGCCCATCAAGGACTTTGTGGCAGCTCTGCGGCAACTCGCGTCAAACTGCGAGTTTGACAACGTTGAGAACGCCATCAGAGACCGCATTGTCTTCGGCATGAGGGACATGGGACTGCAACGTAAGTTCCTCAGCCGAAAGAAGATCGCGTTGAAAGACGTCGTTGAGGAGGCAATCGCAGCCGAAATCTCAGAAAAGGCGGCTGCCGCCATGAATAGGGCTAAAGGGGTGCACAAATTGCACCGCCAACCTAAGAGCTCGTCTGAGGAGTCGTCTGCCAGCTCCTGCTCCGACGACGAAATGGCCGTTCACAAGGTCTCCCGCCAAAACCGTCGCGAGCGCACACAAGATGGCGCCCGGATCGAGCCCTGCGGCAGCTGCAAAGGAAGCCATGCCAGGGCTAAGTGCCGTTGGAGAGACGCCGTCTGCCGACGCTGCAACAAGCGGGGGCACATCGCGGAAGCCTGCAGGGCCGAAGCACCTACCCCGGGTCCGTTTCCCCCCGGCTGGGGCGAGAAACGGCAAGACAACCAGAGACCATCCAAACGGTCCTCTACCAGGTCTCAGCAACGAGGCGGCGGCTACGCGGCGGTCAGAACTGAGCAGCTGTCATCCGGCATCCACACCATTGACGATGCGGCCGCAAAGTTCCATGCCACCGTGATCGTGGAGGGAACACCCTGCTCTATGGAGGTTGATTCGGGATCGAACTACTCCATCATGGACTGGCACCAGTTAAAGCGCCTGAAACCGGGCATCTCGAGGAAAGACCTCAAGCCCCTACGAGCCCGTCTTGTCGATTTCGGCGGCAACCCTGTTGAGATCCTGGGGAGGACTTCGCTCCGGGTCACCTACCACGACTTCCAGGGCGTCCTACCCATCACTGTCGTGGGGCGAAACCGCCCGAGCCTGCTGGGGATGGAGTGGTTCGAGCCATTGGGGCTGTCTATCAGCGGGATCCATCAAATTCGTAGGGACGAACTCGACGCCATCATCGAAGAGTTCAAGGAAGTCTTCGATGGTAAGCTGGGGAAATTTGTGGGGAAACCCATTTCCTTCAATTTGGACAAAAATGTCACCCCAATTAGGCTTAAGCCCCGCAGGGTTCCGTTCGCCCTGAGGCCCAAGGTCGACGCCCAGATAGATAAGCTTGTCGCCCAGGGGGTCCTGGAACCGATCGATCATGCTGCATGGGAGACCCCCATTGTGACCCCGATGAAGCATGATGGGTCTGTGCGCATCTGCGCCGACTATAAGTGTTCCATAAATAAGGCCCTCCAGCAGAGCGCATATCCGGTTCCAGTGGTGCAACATCTGCTGCACTCACTTGGGAGCGGATCAATATTCGCAAAATTGGACCTGGCCCAAGCTTACCAGCAATTGCCAGTGGATGAAAAAACTGCGGAGGCACAAACCATTGTCACGCATAGAGGGGCATTTAAATGCACGCGCCTCCAATTTGGGGTCAGCGCAGCCCCAGGTATTTTTCAATCATTTATGGAACGCCTTCTTCAAGGCATTCCAGGGGCGGTCCCTTACTTCGATGATGTCTTGATCTCCGGCCACTCCAAAACCCAACTACTTGAGCGACTGCGCATGGTTTTACAGCGGTTCAAGGAGAAGGGTTTGAGAGTCAGGAGAGACAAGTGCATCATCGGGGTCCAGGAAGTCGAGTTCCTGGGTTATCTCATTGATAAGAACGGCATTCACCCCACCAAATCTAAGGTTAGGGCTATCCATGAAGCTCCAGCCCCCCAAAACAAGACGGAGCTTCAGGCGTTTCTGGGACTACTGAATTTTTACAGTGTTTTCCTGAAACAGAAAGCCTCCGTGGCTGAACCGCTCCATCGCTTGCTGGGGAAGGCGGTTTCCTGGAGGTGGGGGAAGGAAGAGGACGCAGCATTCAGAGCTGTCAAGAACCTACTTTCTTCTGAGAGTGTCCTCATCCAATACCACGAGACGCTCCCCCTGCTATTGACTTGCGATGCATCCCCCTACGGCGTCGGAGCAGTCCTCAGCCATCAGTTCCCGGACGGGAAGGAAGCCCCCATCGCCTACTTCTCGAAGACGCTGTCCAGCGCCGAGAGAAATTACAGCCAATTGGACAAAGAGGCCCTGGCCATCGTTGCGGGCATCAAGCGTTTCCACGAGTACCTATACGGACGGAGGTTCACGGTCATCACAGACCACAAGCCCCTGTTAGGCCTTCTGTCGGGAAGCAAGCCCACACCTAACTATTCGTCGCCCAGGATGACACGCTGGGCAATTTTTTTGGCCGGGTACTCTTACGAACTTTGCCACAGGCCGGGCAGTAACATCTGCAATGCTGACGCCTTGAGCAGATGCCCGTCAAAGGACTTAGTGGAGGACCCAGCCCCCACCCTGGGACTGCATCACATCGATGGCGACCTGGCTTGCCCAGTCACATCCGCAGACGTCGCGGCAGTAACCCAGAAAGACCGGACTTTGAAGCAAGTGATGTCTTGGGTGCTGCGCGGCTGGCCTGCAGAACCGATGACCGACGACTTCAAGCCGTTTGCAAAGAGGCAGCAGGAACTGTCAACCATGAAGGGCTGCCTACTGTGGGGTGACAGGGTTGTGGTTCCCCAGGCTTTGCGCCTAAAGACATTGGAGACTTTGCACAAGGGGCACCCTGGCATCGTGCGCATGAAGGGACTGGCACGGAGCTACGTCTGGTGGCCATCACTGGACAAAGACATTGAGAACTGGGTCTCCAGATGTGATCCGTGCCAAGAAGTCCGCCCCGCCCCTCCGCAAACGCCTGTTGCGGAATGGGAAACACCAAGCAACCCGTGGGCGCGAATACATATAGACTTTGCGGGCCCGATGCAAGGGAAGTTCCTGCTAATAGTGGTGGATGCCTTTTCCAAGTGGCTTGAGGTCATTCCCCTGGCATCCATCACTACTGAAGTCACTATTAGAGCCCTCCGGCGACTGTTCGCTACCCACGGGTTGCCGGACATCCTCGTTTCCGACAACGGCCCGCAGCTGACCTCGAAACCGATGGAGGAGTTCCTGGCCAGTTTGGGCATCCGCCATGCCCTCTCTGCCCCCTACAGACCGGCTGGCAACGGACAAGCTGAGAGGATGGTGAGGTTCACTAAAGAGGCCCTTGCCAGGATGGGGCCGGGCGACTGGCAAGAGAAGATCGACAACTTCCTCTTGATTCAGCATATTACGCCGCATGCCACCACTAGAAAGAGCCCGGCCGAAATGCTGATGGGCAGGAAGCTGAGGTCACCCCTGGACCGACTTCACCCCCTGTACCACTCCGAGGTCACCGCAACCGCGAGCCGCCCCCTCCGAGCCTTCTCCGCAGGAGATCCGGTTTTCGCGCTTAATTTCCACGGCCTGCCGAAATGGCTTAAAGGGAGAATCGAGAGCTCAACCGGCCCGAAGTCCTACACTGTCGAACTGCAAGACGGAGTGGTCTGTAGACGTCACATCGACCAACTCCGGAAGCGGTGGGAAGGGGATGGCGAAAACCACCCTGACGAGGTAGGACAGCAACATCCCTACAAGGCAGGCCAAAACCACCCCGACGAGGTAGGACAACAACACCCCTACAAGGCAGGCCGAAACCACCCCGACGAGGTAGGACAACAACACCCCTACAGGGCAGGCCAAGACCACCCCGTCGAGGTAGGGCAACGCCACCCGGGCAGGGCAGGACAACACCACCCTTGTGAGGTAGCCCTGCAACACCCAGTCGAGGAAGGGCCGTACCACCCCAACATGACCGGCCAGCCAGCAGACCAGCTACCGTACTGCAACTGCCGAGTAGACAGGGGACTCCACGGCAACGAAAACTCACGCCTCCCCGGCAAGGCGACCCAACGCCACCCCGACGGCAGGGAACTCCAGGGAACGCCAGTAGACCGGGACATGCCCAACCGAGAGGGCCAACAACAACCCGGTAAGGGAGGCCTACGACACCCCGGCATGCAAGAACTACACCACCCGTCTGAAATCCTCCGCCCAGCTGACCCCCGTCCCAAACAAAAACGACCCGACCAGGTCGACCTGCACCACCCAGACAGGGTCGACCAACACAAGTCTAAAAAATACGGACAATTTGAAAAAAGTATAAAAAAACCAAGGGACTTACCGGTCCACGACGAGCGGCACCCAGGACAGGGAAGAGACCAACCGGACCAGCAGATATATTCCAACAGCGGGTCGGGAGGCGGCACGCCGGAGCCGGTACCTGCAACGACCACTTCGCAGCCCAGCAGCAAGGCCGGAGGCGCACGGACAGGGCCGGCACCTTCAACGACCCAGCGGCAGGCATCCCAGGGGCGAGGGTCGGAGGACACCGGAGCAGCCACCTTCCAGACGGACGACGGAGAACAGAATGAACTGCGCAGGTCGAGCAGGGCTTCCAGACGCCCCGCCTACCTGCGTGACTACGTCTCTTGATTGACACGAGCTGAACCATGTTTCATCTAGGGGGGGAGGAGTGTTATGTCCTTATAAGGACATCCGGCCGGGGATTGGTTAATCCTCCGGGCGGGAAAGTTAAACCGCTGTCATTGGACGGCTGGTCTGCCGGAGCGCTATAAAAAGGGCTCCGGCAGCACAGCCGTTCGTCTGTTCTGACTTAGTTGAGAGCTGAATAAAACTTGTTGAACAGACCCCGCTGGTCTTGTCTTCTTTCCTGCGCCTGATCTAACAGATACTATTTGAAATACAATTATAAAGTCACTCGGGGGGGGGGGTTATATAAAGAAGCAACTTTTATTTAGGTGGGTAGACACAAATGAAGACATTCTATATGCTGTTGGAAGATGTGAAGATAAGAAGATTAGCAACTGGTTTACTCTAGTATGAAGAATTTAAATGTTTGATATAGCTATTAAATGATGTTTTTAGTTGATTTGTTAATATGTATTGATAAATTAATAAGAGGTTTGATTATTATTTTTTAGTTAGAAATTTTTTTTTATTAAGTGTTTTAATTATAATTGGACCTTGATGGTTTAATAGTGGAGGACGGAAGAGTTTATATAGTATTTTATTTTAAATTTGGGGTTTTTGAATGAGGTTTTTTTTGGGGGGGGTTGTTTTAAATGAAAGAAGTTATAAAATATCTTGTTAAATTGTATAGACCTAATAATCTGTTAAGTATCTAATAGCTAAATTGAGTAATGATAGGTTTGATTAGGTAATACTTAATTGTTTTATTAACTGCTGTAATTATAAATGGATACTAATTTTGTTGAATTAGATGGAATAAGAAGAAAGAAGACTTGCTTTCCTTTTATCTATTTGTTTAATGATTATGATAAGTGAGAAATGGAGTTGAATTTAGGGAATTTGAGCTGTATTTTATATTTTGTATTTGCTCTGGGAAGTCGGGGGGGGTGGTTGGGGAGGGGGGAGAAAATGTATGTAAAACTTTTAAAACTTTTTCAATAAAAAAAAGATTTTAAAATACAAAAGAAAAAAAAGCTCTATTTAACTAGGGAATTGTAATAATTGAGATACTATTAATTGTATATTGTGTTAAAAGCAGAAATGGTTAAGTTGTGGTTTGGAGGAATATATAGGGGAAATTATTTGGTTTATTATTATTGGTAAAGATAATTAATTGATTTGTAAGAAATTGGATTGCATGGAAATAATTGGTTCATATTGATTAATATACAAAAAAAGATAGTTATATAACTAACTGATTTATATTAAAATGTTGAATTTGTATTAAACAACTGTATTACATAATTACATAATTAACCAATGTGAGGATGGATATAAAAATAGATGACAATGGGAAGGGGTATAATATAGAATAGAAGGGAAAAATTGAAATTGGTTAAGATTAGAGATGAGAATGAAGGGTAATATTGGTTTTTTAAAAAAATAGATGAGGAATAAATATGGCAAAAAGGAAATATAGAAATTGTAAATTTAATTGAAATGACTATACACTGTTTAAATTTGTGAACCAGCCAAATACTCTGTTCAAAGAAAATACATTGTATGTTTGTATGTGTGTTTCTAATTATTGCTATTTATTCATATTTGTTCTCTTTTATTCTTTAAAGTTTAACAATTCATTCTTTATCTTAATATCTTTACATTTGTTTGGGGTTGGTTTTCTTCCCTTTCATCTTTTTTATTGTACAGCAATCTTTCTCTTCAAACCTACCACCTCTCTCTTTTCTTTCCATCTTACTTTCTCTTTCCCCCTTCTTCTCCCTACTTCCTCTTCCTCTTCCTTTCTCCTTCTCCTCCTCTCTTCCTCCCTCTCTTACCCTCACTCCTACTCTAATTTCCCTTCCCTTCCCTTCCTTCATCCCTCTCTATTGCTGTATCCTTTTATGCACATGGACTACTCAGAGGGCTGAAAAAGTTATTTTTGACTGGTCCTTGCACTTTTGACCAGTCCTCGAACTTACGACTGTCCTCACATTTTACGTTTTTGCCCTATCTTGTCACCATGGTGAAGAGAAGCAGTTGTGAAATGAGTGACACGGTTGTTAAGAATGCTACAATGGGCATAAATGATGACCAGTCATAAGTGCAAAGACCGGTCAAAAGTGTGAGGACCTGTCAGAAATCACTTTTTTCAGCCCTCTGGGTAGTCCTTTTGTGCACATGGACTACTCAGAGGGCTAAAAAAGTTATTTTTGACTGGTCCTCGCGCTTTTGACCAGTCCTCGAACTTACGACTGTCCTCCATTTTACGTTTTTGTCCTATCTTGTCACCATGTGAAGAGAAGCAGTTGTGAAATGAGTGACACAGTTGTTAAGAATGCCATAATGGGCATAAATGATGACCAGTCATAAGTGCGAAGACCAGTCAAAAGTGTGAGGACCTGTCAGAAATCACTTTTTTCA
>WNWU01000089.1:5227946-5243310 GCA_012654045.1 Ptyas mucosa
TTTGTGCACATGGACTACTCAGAGGGCTGAAAAAGTTATTTTTGACTAGTCCTTGCACTTTTGGCCAGTCCTTGAACTTACGACTGTCCTCCATTTTACGTTTTTGCCCTATCTTATCACCATGGTAAAGAGAAGCAGTTGTGAAATGAGTGACATGGTTGTTAAGAATGCTGCACGGGCATAAATGTGAGGATGGTCATAAGTGTGAGGACCAGTCAAAAGTGCGAGGATCTGTCAGAAATGACTTTTTTCAGCCCTCTGAGTAGTCCCTATACACATAGCCATGGCCACCCGGTCACATGACCAGCTAGCCATGCCCACCTGGTCACATGACCTCCAAGCCACGCCCACAAAATAAGCGACGCCCACAGAACCGGTAGTAAAAAATTACAGTTATGAAGTAGCAACGAAAATAATTTTATGGTTGGGGGTCACCACAACACGTGGAACTGTATTAAAGGATCATGGCATTAGGAAGGTTGAGAGCCACTACCTTAAACTGTCAGTCCTTCCCATATTCATAATTTATAGCTTTGTAGAAAACTAAAATGTTCTGCTTTTAATAGATAATTATTTTACTGAACATCATACTTCCAGATTTTAAAGAAGGGATATGTCAACCACACTATTTGGATTACAGAATTTATTGAATAGCCATGCCTATCATACTGTTTCTGTTATGTTTCATAAAGTTAGAAATTTGGGGCAGTGCTATGATATATGTAAAAGATATGTGCTTATTTGATTGCTGCCTGATAGTCATAGAATCATAGAGTAGGAAGAGCCTTGATAGTATTGAGCCCTCTGCTTGGACCATATCCAGACTAAAACATCCTGGACAAATATTCATCTAACCTCTGCATGGAGACATCCAGTGAAAGAAATCCCACCATTTCTCTGGTTCCAGTACTAAATTGTTCTATTAGAATTTTTTTCCCCTAACATTCAGTTCAGTGGTGGGTTGCTCCTGGTTCGCAAAGGTTCTATAGAACCGGTAGTAAAACCGGCGGGAAGCCCCACCCACCAACCCCGACATCATCAAAACGCTTCTGCGCATACATAGCAGGGAGGAGTACAAAACAAGAGACTGCACAATCCTGAACTGGATAAAGGAGGAAGAAACAGGTTCAGGGTAGCCACATCCTAAAATTTCCCAGGGTAAATCTATTAGGTTTGAAAATTATAGTCTGGCAAGTTTTTGTCTATTAAGTGTAAGCAAATGAAGAACTGTATTTGATTGGATTTCACTGTGCTGTCTTTGGACCTAGGCCTGACAAAAAAAGGAGTCTGGCAGAACTTGTTCTTGATAACCTATGATAACTTGCAGTAACGATCTTATTGTTTTCAAACTGCTTAGAGATTGTTTTATTATGTATTCTAGTATCTTCTCAGAAGAATGTATAATCAGTTTCCTAGAATCTTTTTTACCCTTTCTGAAGACAATGGCAACATGTGCTCTCCTCCACTTATCTGTTACTTCACCCATTCTCCAGGATTTCTCAAAGATAAAATTTTTCACCTGACCCTTGGCAAGTTTGTTCATTGCAATCATTCATGTACAAAAGATCTCCAGGCTTCCTTGGACACTTGATTAAGTTTTATATGCATAATTATACTTAAATGGCCTATTGCCTACAGTGTATTGACATATTGTTGTAAGTCACGTTGAATATATGGTTGACCTCTGTCACCAGGGATTGAATTTCTGCTCTGGTGTTTACTGTAGCTATTTCTTCCATCTGCTTGCCTTCTCTTGTAGGACTGTCAGAAATAATAGCTCAGGACTGTTAACTGGTTCACATGGCAACTCTTCTATAGTATCCATAATGACTTTCTGGTTTTTCTCTAAGAACTGGACCAAGTGTCACTCAATAGAATTTATTTACTTTCCTCAAAAAACACTGGGATGGCGAAGCCCATGTTACATATGGACTTGCAAAAATTGTTCAAGGAATATTCTCTATATATGTCTACAGCCTAGCTTAAAACTCTCTAGTCCTTTCCTCTTAATCATCAGTGTAGATTCTGAATTCATGTGTAAACAATTATATGACTGCAGAATCATATACTTACTCTACCATAATCTTCTATATTTTTAGCAGGAGGGTTACTACATTCTTGCTACCCACTGGACTTCTGGTTACTTACATGTTCAAGCAGTTATTTCATATTCACGCACAAAAACCCTTCCTTTCAATATCCTCATATTCCCTCAGAAGATGGAACTTAAATCTGACAAGTGATATTATATGCATCTCTATTCATTATAATTTGGAACAGAGCTTCTCTATCTTTCTTAAATTCCTCAAGCAGTTCTCAAAAGAGCTGGATCTATTAAATGCTTTGATAAAACTTGTCCCAGCCTCACCCAGCATCTCATACATCCTAATTAATGTCAACTATTTAATCCATTTTTAGGATTACCAGCCAACCTTACTCTGAATAGAAACCAATAATCCATAATCTTTTTTCAGTAACCCCTAGAACTATCTAATCCATTGTAACAATTGTAGCCCTTTAACTATCAGACAGAACCTCCATTACAGGTAGTCCTCAATTTACGATCACAAGTGAGCCAAAACTTTCTGTTGATAAGTGAGACATTCGTTAAGTTAGTTTTGCCCAGTGGTGGGAGTCAAATAATTTAACAACTGGTTCTCTGCCCTAATGATTTCTTCCAACAACCAGTTCACCAAACTGCTCAGAAAGTTAACAACTGGTTCTCCTGAAGTGGTGTGAACCGGCTGAATCCCAGCACTGGTTTTGCCCCATTTTATGACCTTTGTTGTTGTTGTTAAGTGAATCAATGCGGTTGGTAAATTAATAACCCGGTTGTTAAGTGAATCTGGCTTCCCCATTGACTTTGCTTGTCAGAAGGTTGCAAAAGGACTACTTGTAATGAGGTTCTGGCTGATAGTTAAAGGGCTACATGACCACAGCAATGGTCATAAGTATGAACCAATTGCCAAGCATCTGAATTTTGATCACATGATCATGGCGATGGTGCAAAGATTGTAACTATGAAAACAATCATAAGTCACTTTTTTCAGTGCCATTGCAACTTTAAATGGTCACTAAATGAACTGTTGTAAGTTGAGGACTACCTGTACTTACTGTAGTTTCTTCTCCCCAGAATCCTCTTTGATTTTGACATATCCTCCTGGAAGTTTCTAAGACATTCTCCTTGATGCCATAGTCATATCCACATTCTTTCTACTATGGGAACTAAGCTAATAAATACCTTATCATCAAGCAAAGTACATATCAAAAGGAAACAGAAATTTCTTTTGGGGGCGGTGTCATTTTTCCACCTCCCAATAATTCCTGTAAACACAACTACAGTGATCCAAGACTGGTCACCACCGAAACATGGCTGACCACTGGCTTGCCACAGTTCCAATTATCTTTTCAAGAAAAGAGCATTCTGTCATCATAGATAATACTGGGCACGCTTTTTTTTTTCTATTTCCCTTCTTGCTGTATTTCTCCTTCCCTTGTTTTATAGAGTATAGCGGTGACGATCTGACACTGTGGGGCCTTTTCTTACTGTAGCTCCTGTTCTCAAAAAGCGAGTGACAGGGTTATTACAACTTTCCTCTCAAGAATGCTGTTGATTCTAAGAGGATGAATGATGGTGAAATAAAAGGCAGGAACTTTCATGGCCTTTTCAGCTGTTTGATATAAATTGCCACAAGAAATGAAGACATCATTCTGAGTCATTATTCTTTTTAAAGCAAGGGGTATTCGGAAACTAGGATTTCTCTGCTTTATTTTATTTTACATCTCTTGTCACTTCTTTCTTCACCCTCCCCCCCTCATGAAAACTATTTCCTTCCATTGTTTTTCAATAAACCTTTTGCTATAGGAACACAGAAAAAAACAGGAAGTTGATTTATATTATTAGTCCATTTAATCAGAAATACACAATTTTTGGAGGGCTCAGTGCCACACTGAACTTTGGAGTAGCAATCTTGCTGTTTCTTTCTAGTTCCTTCCACAGAACAAAGCTACCAGCTAATTAATAATGGGATTTTAAACCAAACTTTAAAACCAGCTGCAAACCACAAATTGCTTCTTGCTGTCTAAAACATGTCTTGTGGTTTTATTTTTGTTCTTAATTTTATTTATAGTATAGTGAGTAGTATATAAAATTTTGCGATCTAAAGTTAAATATTCTCAGGGCTCATTGGAGAAAATTAATTTGCTATAGATGTTGACTTGCACACATGTGAGTTAATATGATATAAGACTGTAAGGATGCTCAATAAGTTATACTATGTATTTAAGTAGAGGTTTTTACTGCGGCAGAATTGACTGCACATTGATTATCATATCCATCTATGTATGGTAGAATGGTAAGTTTATCATACCACAATGAAGTAAATGGCATTAAAGTGTCTTTCAGTCTTCCTATTACTTGCCTTCATCTCTGTTAATTTTGTATTTCCATTGATCCAACATGCAGCTAAGTCTGACGCTTAGTTTTAAAATTACAGCTAAAGGTCAGCCTACATAATTTGTCAGTCATTTGTAAAGTACATCCTATCCATCTCAGCTAAACTTAATCAATGATCTCTTTACTCTATAATAGATAGCTCGTTTCCTGGTGGAGGAAAAATACTCAGCAGAAAAGAAGTGAATTTGCTGTTGTCCTTTTTACGCTCTATTGCTAATAGTTGCATTTAATATACTAATAAATAATTTATTCATTTCATTTTTCATCAACAATATTCTGAGCCCTAACTGTACAATCTTGGCAATTTTTGTGTTCATCTACAGATATTACACACACACACACACACACACATATATATACAAGCAAGCAAAAGGTCTTTGGTTGTCTTGAAGAAGGCAAACAAGCCAGAAATGTCTTGATGTCTGCCTTGATGTCTGATAAAGCCAAAAATCCAGTGAATGAGATTTCACTGAACCATGGCTGTATAAAGATTTACGTAGGAAAAACCTGGATGAAACAAAAATACACAAAGACCTACGAAAAGAGAATAAAATAAAATAAAATAAATATTTGACCTTTACAGGGAGGAGTCAGGAGATAAGGGTGTGGCTAACTGAAGAAGGCAAACAAGCCAGAAATAGCTATTTTAGTCTCCCTTAAATCTTAAAACAGACAACCAAATGCTGCCTTGATGTCTGATAAAGCCAAAAAATCTAGTGAATGAGATTTCACTGAACCATGACTGTATAAAGATCTTGATTTACATAGGAAAAACCTGGATGAAACAAATATATATATATATATATATATATATATATATATATATATATATATATATATACCTTTTGCTTGCTTGTTTTCCTTTCCTTTTTTAAACAAACAATTAATTGAAAACAACAAGAAGAGGAGAGCAGGCTTGGGATTGTATTTGATTATTGGGTCTCTTTCCAAATCCACATGATCTCCATTTTATATCCTTCCTTTGGGGAAAATATCCCCCCTTCCAATATGAATTATACCATTAAGGAACTAGACCAAAATTATATGAACTAAAAGGCAATACTCAGCACCAGACTGTACAGTTGACAGAGCTAATCAGCACAAGAACATTTCACCTTGCCTCTGTGATCAAGTATAACCAAATTTCATTATATGGCGAGGTTCGTACATGCTATCTTTTCTTATTAACACTTATTAACAGTATCCACAGAGATTCTCAAAGGGAAGGAATATTGAATAGAATTAATTCCTGAGATGGAAAATGTAAAGCAGCATCAGAATGGAGGAAATCACCCTGTAAATATTCCCTGAAGGGCTTTTTAAATGGAGGGTCATTAGAATGCTTAATTTCGTGGCCATTTCTAGAACTAAAATATGTTACTAGGCTAGCAGACCCTGGCAGCATGGTTCAAAAATAGATTTGCTTCCACATTCTTTGAAAACAATAGATGCCTATGCAGAGCAAAACAGATTTCATGGTGATTGAGAAGGGTACATTGGGAGAGGGAAATTAGGATAACATGTTTAAGGAAGTGAGATGCCATGGCTTAACAGGCAAAACCGCATATCAGTAACTGCTGTTGAAAAGAACAGTCTTTCAAGTACTATAATTTTGACTGACATCAAATATGAAAACTTCTAAAAATATTCAATTATTCTGAAAATATTTCATCTCAAGGTTTACAACAGGTAATTTATGAGTCCTTTTTATTTCTTCACTTTTATTTAACAATGATAAGCAATTTTAACTACCCTGCTATCTTTTGGGACATAACATCTGCCAGAAATTGGTCATATCAAGCAATTCCTCACCAGCTATTCATCATTTTCTCCTTTAGAGAGTGGAAGATGGCACAAAAGTGTCAGTCACTCTTCACTTATTCTTAACCAATGGGGAAGATTTAGCTGATAACATAAGGGAAAAAAGACATTCGGGAACATTGGGGGAAAGTAAGTGTGCTGGAGTTGTTAAAGGAAATAAAAGCTGGACTTCAAAAAACCAGATTTTAATTAATTCAGAACAGTGATATGTAGGATTCCACATCAGGTGATAATAATGAGAAAAGGAGATCAAAAAGAGTGGGAGTTCTTGATAGGTGATTCAAAATTCATAATTGAAAATGGTTCCAATGAATCTGAGATAAAGGAGAAGGACAAAAAACTGGAAAATAAGGTACAAGAAACTACAGGACAATTGGTCTGGCACTGATACCTGGGGAAATTCTAGCAATTACGGTAATCTGTCAGCATCTTGAAAATAGTGCAGCAATTATCAAGGGTTAGCATGGACTTATCAAGGATACATTTTGCCAGATTAATTATACCTGATCCAATTTAAATAGATCATAGGAATACTGTAGACATAATATACCTTGATTTCAGAATAATACTTAACAAGTGTGGCATTATATTTTGATCAGTATGCTAAAGTATGGGCTGGACATCATAATCACTGAGATGGGTGGCATAGACATTTAATAAATAAATAAATAAATGCAAACACACACATATACATTATAGACTGCTGATAACAGTTCCTTATCAAATTGAACTGAGGTACTGAGTGGAGGTCAAAAGATTGAGACTTGCACTCTATACCCTTTAATGTTTATCATAATAATAGCTTGATCCTCACATATAATGAAGTACTGTATAATTGTTACTGTGCACTGTATGAATAACATCTTATTCAAGCCAGGTTCCACTATACTGGGCTAAGATCTCAAGTTTTCTTCCTGAATGTGTGAAGGCTCAACAGAAGGTCTTCCAAAATCATTTTACTCCCTAATTTCCTTGTACGACTGTCCTTACTTCTTCACTCTCTGTCCTTGTTGTATTGAAGAAAAATAAGCAGAAATTCTATTCATATCCCCCTACTCAGTTTGATGATGTCTGGCATTGTACAGGATTAGAGTGAATGAACACAAAGAATAGTTGAGTAATAGTGCAATGTACCATTTGGAAATGATTGGCTAAGCCAGGGGTCCTCAAACTTTATAAACAGGGAGCCAATTCACCGACCCTCAGACTGTTGGGAGGGCGGACCAGCTGGGGGGGGGCGTGGCTAGGTCATGTGACTAGGTAGACATGGCCAATTTAACAGTCCATTAAACAATGCACACAAATTACATTTTAATTTGTTTTGCTGCTGGGGGTGTTTTATTTACTTTTATTTGCATGTTGCTCTTTTGGTTGACTTTTCCTTTTACTAGATCATTTTTTCAGTTGTTTAGGAGTCTAGTGGTCCACTTCAGAAAACTCAGTTTTGCAGCAATTCTTCTCAGCCCCAAGGAGCTTGAGAAATCTCTCTCTCTTTCTTTATGTCTCTCTCTCTCTCTCTTTCTGTCTCTCTCCCTCTGTCTCTCTCTCTCTGTCTATCTATCTCTCTTTCTTTATCTTCTGGAGGTGGAGGAGGTGAAAACCAGGCTGTTTTCACCCAGTTTTTGGCCTCCTGGGGCATCTGTGCACCGCATTTTTCACCTTCCCTGCCTCCAGAATGTCTCTGCAGGCCAAAATTGTTGGCCTTACCTTTCAGTTCCAGCCTGCGGGGCTAGCGAAGGTAAGTCCTGCACTCGGCCAAAGGGTAGGCAGGGCGATGTGAGTGGGGCAGCCTCGTGGTCCTGCATGGGCCAGATTAATGGCTTCAGTGGGCCGCATGCAGCCTGTGGGCCATAGTTTGAGGACCCATGGGCTAAGCTATTGAGGAGAGAAAACTGCAACAGGACCTTCAGACTGAAATTGGCTCAGCTGCTTTAATAAGGAAAATTGAGGGTCATAGAGAAGGAGGCATTGACAAAATGTCAGTCTAAGAAAAAAGATCTAAGGAGGCATTAAGCAAAGTGAATTTGCAGTGAATAGGAAAGGAGAACTCAAAGAGAAAATGATACATAGGAATGAAGGGGGAAAGAGAAAGCCAGACTCTCATGTTTCAGATGAAAGGGGAAACCAAGAAAGTGAAAAAGCAATGGAAAATGTTGCCTTCTGGCAGAAGATACAGAACAATTAAAACCCAGACCACATGTCTTCTGAATAGTTTTTATCCCAGAGCTATAATTGCATTCAACAATGAACTAAAGGGCCACCATCAGTGAGCTGTTAGACAGTATTACTTGGTCTGTTGTGTGGATGTTTGGGTGGTTTTGGGGTGGAGAATTGTGGTGGGTGGGAGGGTGTTTGGGGATTGTTATGTGTGTTGGACTTGGTCTTTGGGTGTTAAGTGAATTTCGTTGTATGGGTATACTGTGTATATATGTACAATGACAATAAAGTTATTATTATTAAAAAAGCAAGACTATTAGGACCCAAACTGTTGAACTTCAGATGTATTTGAAATAATAAGCAAGCAAACCTGTGTGTACAATCTGTTAGGCTAGTCTCTGTGTAAATGCAAATGCATCTTCAAAAAACTGTATTGTCTTCAAACCATCAGAATGTATAAGCAGTTAATGTTTAAATGAAAGAATGTTTTACAATGAAATCTAGTAGCAAAAGGTGGTGGTGGGAGCCATCCCAAAGGAATGCTCAACACTTTCTCCTAGACAACAGATTGTGAGTTGCATCTATACCTCCTGGCTATAGTTTCACACCAAATAAAGCAGAAATACATACCGAAGTTAGGCTAAATCTGAAGCCTCACTCTGGAGAGGAAGCCTGTTGCTAATAAACAGATGACTGTATGGTCAGAGTTGCAACTAATCTATCACATGGAACCTCGTCTAACCTATAATATACTGTAATTCACAAAGAGAAATAACTAGATTTGGATATTTGGTTGCTTTTAGTTCAGTAGTGTCAGTTTTATAAAATGAATTGCACCTTCTGGTCAATTTGGAAGAGCTGTGTCAAATGAGCTCCTGCTGACCACATTGGAGTTGCAGTTCAACACATCAGGAAAGCATCTGGTAGGACCAGGTTGTTCTCTCTCTTATTTTGTAGTACAAGTTGCAGGTTTATAAATTACCTGAGGCCAGGGAATATGCCAAGGTTCATTTAGGATCCAAACCCCAGAATATTCACAGATTTTGAGACCTGAATTGTAGAATACTCCATGGAATAATGATGTAGTAAAAATAGAAGGGAAACACTGTTTTCTACTCCTCTGAGTAATCGTAACCTTTAGTACTTCTGCAGAGTACTAAAGAAACCAAGCATTTTAATACAAGTTTTTAAAAATAAATCATATATCAAATATGTGGGATGGGTTGAAACATTTATCTCACTAATCCTCCTGCACCACAAATAATACTTTATTGAGAACCTTTAAACATTAAAACTAGTGTAAGGTAAATAATCAAAGGAAATCCACAGCTTCTGCTTGGTTACCGGTTGCGTTTATATTGTCCTTAAGCAAGGCACTGATGATTTTTCAATCCACTGGCAGTTCATCTTTATTGCTTTGTGGCTAGTTTTAGAGCCTCATTCTGCCCACTGCTAGCTGCTCTAAATCCCAATTTCAACAATATGAGTCAATCCAAAATGAAATATAGATATTACAGAATAAACTTCAAGGGAAGAGGAAGAGGTTTGCTGTACCTCAGGGATGAGTATCCGTGGGCTTCAGATGTTTTTGAACTAGAACTACCTGCAACCCCAGCCAGTATATATAAATTAAAGGAATATTGGAACATCATCCTTTCAATAATAATTCATAGAAATATGGTGGACAGAGAATGATAAGGGATGTTGCTCTGACATAGATAACCTTCAGAAGAGGTGTACTTCACTGTCATTGAGATACTAGGAAGACTTTGCCTAGAGGCAGAGCAAACTATGTAATCAAGAGAAACTTTGGAAGAATTTCAAACAACTCTCCTTGTTCTATCCCCTGATCACCTTTTGCTTCAAAAACTGAAATAATGTAACTGCTTAATTTATTTTCCTTTCTGGTTTACTTCTTGATTTTTATGAATAAAAGCAGATGAATAGATTAACAGAAGATTAAAAATAGCCCTTAAGATTACAGTTCAAGGCATTAGAGGTAGTCCTTGTTTTATGACCACAACGGAGCCCAAAATTTCTATTGCTAAGCAAAACAGTTGATAAGTTTGCCCCCATTTTATAACTTTTCTTGCCACAGTTTTATTTATTTATTTATTTATTTATTTATTTATTTAATTTGTATACCGCCCTTCTCCAGCTGGACTCAGGGCGGTGAACAGCCAAAATAAAAACAGAGCATACAAAATTAAAAAACAATTTAAAATAATTAAATAGTTTTGGCCCACAATTTAAAACAACCAAGTTAAAACCAATTTACAATTTAAAACCAGAACAATAGGGTCAAGCCAGGCTGGCTAGATGAAATAAATGTGTTTTCAGGGCTCGACGGAAAGCCCGGAGGTCAGGTATCATGCGTATCTCTGGGGGTAGGTCATTCCACAGGGCGGGTGCTGCTACAGAGAAGGCTCTCCCTCTGGGGGTCGCCAGCCGGCATTGTCTGGCGGACGGCACCCTAAGGAGGCCCTCTCTGTGCGAACGTACTGGCCAGTGGGAGGCTATTGGCGGCAGAAGGCGATCTCGTAAGTACCCTGGCCCTAAGCCATGGAGCGCTTTAAAGGTGGTCACCAACAGCTTGAAGCGGACCCAGAAGACCACAGGAAGCCAGTGCAGCTTGCGTGTCACATGGGAGCGTCCCGTTGCTCCCATAATCCCCTGCGCGGCAGCGTCCTGGACCAACTGGAGCCTCCGGATGCACCTCAAGGGGAGCCCCATGTAGAGAGCATTACAGTAGTCCAGGCAGGAAGTGACGAGTTCCTGAGTGACTGTACGTAGGGAGTCCCGATCCAGAAAGGGACGCAATTGGCGTATCAGGTGAACCTGATAGAAAGCCCCCCTGGCCACAGCCGTCATATGCTCTTCTAAAGACAGCCGTGCATCCAGGAGGACACCCAAATTGCAAGCCCTCTCCGTGGGGGCCAATGATTCACTCCCAATAACCAGCGATGGCACCAGCTGGTTATATCGGGACGCCGGAAGCCACAGCCACTCGGTCTTGGAAGGGTTGAGACGAAGCCTGTTCCTCCCCATCCAGGCCCGCACGGCCTCCAGGCACTGGGACATCACTTCAAGGGCATCGTTGGGGTGGTCTGGGGTGGAGATGTACAGCTGAATATCATCAGCGTACTGGTGGAATTCCACCCCAAAGCCACGGATGATCTCACCCAGCGGCTTTACATAAATGTTGAACAGGAGGGGCGAGAGGACTGATCCCTGCGGTACCCCGCAAGCGAGGCACCTCGGGGTCGACCGCTGCCCCCCTGCCAACACCGATTGCGACCGGTCGGAGAGGTAGGAGGAGAACCACCGCAAAACGGTGCCCCCCACCCCCAGCCCCTCCAACCGTCGCAACATGATACCATGGTCGATGGTATCAAAAGCCATTGAGAGATCTAATAGGACCAGGATAGAGGAGCAACCCCTATCCCGAGCCCTCCAGAAATCATCAACCAACGCGACCAATGCCGTTTCCATGCTGTGCCCAGGCCTGAAGCCGGACTGGAGCGGGTCTAGATAGACAGCTTCATCCAGGTACTGTGGAAGCTGCCGCGCCACCACACTCTCAACAACCTTCGCAATAAAACGAAGTTTGGAGACTGGACGATAGTTGGCCCAAACAGCCGGGTCCAGAGAGGGCTTCTTGAGGAGGGGCCTCACCACCGCTTCTTTCAAAGCAACCGGCAGGGCACCCTCACTCAAAGAAGCATTAATAATCCTCTGGAGCCAGCCTCGTGTAACCTCCCGGGAAGCCAGCACTAACCAGGAGGGACACGGGTCCAATAAACATGTGGTCGTGTTCAGCCATCCCAGAATCCTGTCCATGTCCTCGGGAGTCACAGGATCGAACTCCTCCCAGATAATATTCTCAAGACCTGCCTCAATCATCCCGTCTGAACTTACCCAGTCGGAATTGTTAACTGTTGCTGTTAAGTTAAAAGTGTGGTTGTTAAATGAATCTGGCTTCACTGTTGACTTTGCTTCTCAGAAGGTTGCAAAAGGTGATCTTATAACCCTGGGACTCTGCATCAGTCATAAATAGGAACAAGTTGCCAAGCATCTGTATTTTGTTCACATGACTATGGGGATGCTGCAATGGTCATAAGGGTGAAAAATAATCATAAGTCACTTTTTCAGGGCTGTTGCAACTTCAAATGGTCACTAAATGAATTATTGTAAATTGAAGATTATCAGTACAGAAAAAAAAGAAAGGAAAGGAAAACAAGAGGAAAAGTGTCAAAACACATACTCTTAGTACTTACCATAAGAATTCTAGTCATTCTTATAATGACTAGAGATGGAGGAAGGCCTATAAAGACATGTAAAGCCTCTGTTGTAGTCCGCCGGCAGCCTGCGGAGGTTGGGGATGAACATGGGCCAGTCCTGGAGTCTGGGGAAGGCTTGGACGAGGGCTCTGTGTCAGAGGCAGAGAGGGGGCCAGGGCCATCTGGTAGTTATGTGCTGCCTCCGGAGCCTCTGGAATCTGACATCAGCGAGGCAGAAGAACAGTGTGAGTCTGTTCCCAGTGTGTGCATGTGCAGAGCTACCAGAACCCAAGAACAATTAAGGAAAAAAGAGTGACTCGGGAGTCAGGCTTGGAGTTGATTGGCCTCTCCCTTAAGACATAAAAGAGGAGCAAATGGACATAAGCCTTTGCAGGAAGCAATTAGTTCATATAGTCAATTCAAGCTCTGAGAAGTCCGTTTGACTCTGTGCTCCGTTTGGCCTTGCAAAACTAATTGGCAATTACGTCTCTGGCCGTTTTCAAGGGAGTTAAAGGTGGGTGCTTATCAACATTACCCTGAAAGCAAGGGTGAAATGCTTCCGGTTCGGACCGGTTCAGCCGAATCGGTAGTGATGGTAGCTGGTGGTTCAGAGAACCAGTAGCAATGGTGGCGCAAGGCTCTGCCCACCCACCCAGTTGTCATTACTTCCTGGTTTTAACCAGGAAGTAATCAGTTTTTTATCCTCTGCGCATGCGCAGAGGGTCCACATGTGCACGTGACACGCACGCGCAGCGTGTGCACTTCCAAACCGGTTGGAAAGGTAAGTAGATTTCGCCCCTGCCTGAATGACTGTGTCAACTCGAGCAGACATCTGTCAGAATCTTCACAGACTGTTTGTGAATCATTACGGGCTGTGAATGACCATAATTCACAGCTGTCTCAATAGAAGAGGGTTTTTTGGGACTAAAATTGTGATTTATGCTTTCTCAGGAAGCCTAGGTCCGAACAGCCTCCACCTACTCAGATTCCATTCCAACTCAAAGCTTTTACCACTAACTACATTTTGTAGTAACTAACTACCAGATAGACCGCAGATATTCTGAGTATGTTTTCTCTTGGGTGGCCATTGGCTTCTACACATACACAAAAGTTGTGAACTCATGCCAAGCTGTTTCATTGGGAGATTGCAGGGAGGAAGAAATTGTGTCAAGATTGGGGGAGGAAGGGTGATAGAAAAGTCTATTAACAATTTCCAGCCTCTGATTAAAGCCTAAAGTTTCCTTGAAAAAAAGGAATTCCAGGTAACACTTGAATCAAAAAGAGAGTCTGATTCAAGGATATGCTGATCTATAGAGGAATAGGAAAGTAATTCAATAAGAACTATAGCAAGTTTAACCTTTACATTCTGTGTTCTCCAATAAAGTTAAGCTTTTCGTCTGAGTAGATAGCTTTATGAAACACACAAAAACTACAGTACATTAAAATCATCCAGATCCTATTTTACTCTCTAATGATTGAGGAATTTAATGGTTGCAAACAGAGAAACAAAGAAAAGTAGTTTGAATGCCACCCTATTTTTCCCCATAGCGGGAGGGAATAATACCTTGAATTCTTTGGATGCCAAGCCCTAGTGGTGGCACTACTTTTTTTTTTCGTTTTGCCTTTCTAATTGATGAAGTATAACTCAGATTATTATGGGAGGCTTATCTCTCACAGACACATCAGATTATGCAACAGAGATGTCAGCAGCTAGAACAACTGTGTCTTTGTCCCCCAAAAACCAGGAGTCAGAGTAAGAGTAAATATCCTAGAGCAGGGGTCTCCAACCTTGGCAACTTTGGTTGGAGATGGTTTAAAGTCTCCACATTTCAGCTATCTGCTATGTAATAATGATAATAACTAAATACACAATATACCCATACAACAAAATTCACTTAACACCCAAAGATCAGATCCAACAAACATAACAATACCCAAACACTCTCCCACCCACCACAATTCCCCACCCCTAAACCACCCAAACATCCACACAACAGACCAAGTAATGCTGTCCAACAGCTCACTGATGGTGGCCCTTTAGTTCATTGTAGAGAGCAATTATAGCTCTGGGATAAAAACTATTCAGAAAATGTATGGTCTGAGTTTCAATTGTTCTGTATCTTCTGCCAGAAGGCAACAGTCTAAAAAGATTGTAAGCAGGATGGGAAGAGTCTCTGATAATGTTATGCAACTTCCTCAAACAGTGAGATTCGAAGATGTCGTCCAGGGCTGGTAGCTGGAGCCCGATGATATTCTGGGCAGTTTTAATGATTCTCTGTAGAGCATTTTTGTCCACTACAGAGCTGCTCCCATACCATGCAAGGATGCCGTATGTCAGGACACTCTCAATGGTGCTGTGATAGTAGGACAGAAGTAGATGCTGAGATAGATTTATCTTCCTGAGCATTCTCAGGAAGTACAGTCTCTTCTGTGCCTTCTTCACAAGCATGTTAACATTCATAGTCCATGAGAGGTCCTTCGAGATATAAATGTCCAGAAATTTAAACTGCATTTATATATTTTAATTATTATTATTATACTAATTAAAATTGCTTAAACTCTAAACTACTTTGAGAAAGTTATGCTTCATCTCATTATAAACTCCACACACACACACACACACACACACACACACACACACACACACACA
>WNWU01000089.1:5243710-5268339 GCA_012654045.1 Ptyas mucosa
TATATATATATATATATATATATTGGAATCACTTGGAGGATACCAGAACAAATCAAGGCAGTGACTGGTCACTTGGAATATCCCTCCTTGTAAGCCATCCCAGCCTTCCTAGAACTCCTCTAACCCCTTATCTTCAAATGGGTAGCATGGATTAAAGACTAGAGCATTTTTTTTATAAAAAGTTTTTTATTTTTTAGACAAACAAACATTTAATACATCAGTTATCTTTCCCCTGCGACATTTCGGTATTGTCTTCCAAAGCTCTTTCTTCTTCTATGTAATTGTTATTTCTTCTATCTTGATCCTTATCCAATCCATTATATCAATTCATCACTAACATAATATTCTACTCATTACATACATACTTATATAATTAGTCATTTATATCTCTTCTCCAGGCAATAATAAAAATAATTCCATATTTTAAAATATTCAAGTCTTCTCTATCCTTAATCATCAAGGTTAATCTATTCATTTCTGCACAATCTAAGATTTTTTTTATTACCTCTTCTTCCAGAGATATTTTTTCTACTTTCCAATTTTGTACATAGACAATCCTTGCAGCTGTTATTACATGTATTATCAAATAAACATTTTCCTTGCTAATTTTTTCAGGTAGGAGACCCAATAAGAACAGCTCTGGTTTAAATTCGATACATTTCTATATCATTTCCTCCAGCCAAGTCTTAATTCTACTCCAATAGTTTTTAGACATGTCCACCACATATGATAATATGATCCTGGTGTTTGATGATACTTCCAACATTTGGCTGATTTTTCTTTAAACATTTTTGCTAGTTTCTCAGGTGGCATATGCCATCTATAAAACATTTTATATTGATTTTCCTTATAGTTCCTTCCCATAGTTGTTGCCATTTTTCCAAATCAATTGAATATCCAAAGTTTCTTCCCCAAGCTATTATTGTTTCTTTTACTTGCTCCTCCTCTAATTCAATGCTAAGTAAGAAATTATAAAAAATGTTTATTAAGTTATCATCTGTTCCTGTGATGTTCCTCTAGAAAGACTAGAGCATATTGTAGTGTCTCAGGCAATGTTTAAAAATTAAGATTTCTGATGAATTTACATGATGAAGCCTAATACATTTTAGTAAATTCAATTTTGCTTTTTACTGCCACTGACTATTTTAATTCTTCTCTGCTGGATTCTTTAATAAATATATGGAGGAGAAAAAATATTTATTTTGCCTGCTCAAGTGTTGGGCTTTACTAATTGGTGTAAATCACTTAAGTGTTAGCAGCACATCTACCTCTAAAATACATATCAAAGGGGAGTTAATCCTATCCTATCCTACAGAGTTTGTTGTCACAGATGTTCCTAGGCAATGGAGAAATGAAAGAAAACTGAATGAGTTAAAGACTTCTGTATATTTCTCCACTTAATTAGGGGAGAATAACCATTTATCAGATCCATTTTTGTGGTCCTGAGAATCCTATAAGTAGCAAACAACTTAATTTTTAACATGCAATTATTTTATATTAACCCTTCCTAACCTCCCCGACATCAGCCAATTTCTGCTTTAATGTCATCATACCTTTAACCATCAAATACAAACAAAACAACCAAACAAAACAAGATTGCAGCCTCAAACCACAAAAGATTACATCCCAGTTCATATTTCAGAACAATATCCTGTTCTTTTTGCATCTGTAATAATACTTATAGTCATTTGTATTTAGCAGTGAACTTTGAAAGAGTCTGTAAAATAATTCTGCCTATAGATTCACAGCTCACAAATAAAGCACTAAAGGTCTGTGGGGCATGAGATCTCTCTTGGCTCTTTCTCTCCATGCAGCAATTAAGTTTATTTTTAAAAATTTAATTGCCATGCCAGGAAGATTTTCAGAAGAATTACAATTCAGAGAAAAAGGTTAACACTTCCTGAATGTGATGATAATCCCCTCCCACAAATCCTTCAATGGCAATTAGTCCTTTAAAAATAATTTAAATACTAATATTATTGGGAGGGGGTTTAAATGAAAGAGTAGTAGGACAGGCTATTTTTTGGTAGTGTCTACAAAAATAAGTCATAGGAAAATGGTCATGGAAAAAAAGCAAGTAGGGAAACAAATTAAAGTAGAATAATTTTCTGCAGAAACAGAAAATATAAGTCTTATATAAGCTATTAAAATATAATCCATCTCTCAGAAAAATAAACATAAAGCAGACCGAAAAGAAGAAGATATGGAAACTGTTTGGAATAGATTGACATCAATTGTGTTTTAAAGTGCCTCTGATGTGGGTGGTTTCTTGTGAGTTGTTCATATAGCCATGTAGACACCCAGACTAGCACTTTGTGCTAAGTAACTAAGAGAAATTGAAATTAGAAGGTAGTTTAATTTCCTCTGGGAAAATGTTCCCATGCAAGAAAGAAGTAGAGTCCTACATAATCAGAGGACTGCTGGCAAGGCATGGAAAGAACTGGAATGGAGGTGTCATCACTGGCAATTAAGATGGATCTAGATAGAAGAGGTGGTTGAAAGTGGCTATTAGTTAATGGGCAATCATGGCTGGTAAATCTGTAATAGAGGGGATGCTAAGGGATTAAGGGATTTTGGCAGTGGCCCAAAAACCATTTAGCAGAGAATTGCAAGTCTGCAAAAGATAGCTGAAGATTTCAAAGAAAGAAAGGGGCATCACAGGACATGGTCCACCTTTCAAATATGATACTTCAGGGATTAAAGATGACAATTTTCTTTACCTGCATGAGGAAAACTATACTTTCAAGCCCTTTCTTAATTCTAATGAATGGCAATATGTATAAACATAGAAGGGGTTATATACACTAAGCTAAAAGTATGCTTTGCCAACATATAGTCTGTTAGGGGAACCTTGAGCATAAAGGAAGAAGTTCAGCTCCACTGCTGTTTAAAATCTCAAGCAACTGTGCTGTTCTTCAAATGAGCATAAGGAGAAGGGTGCATGGAAATGCGACACTTTAGTTGTACATTCTACTTGCAAAACTTTGCAGAGAAATTGAATTAAATGCTATTTGCCTGCTAAATAAAAAAAACATTATGAAGTGGTTTTCTGCACTGAGCTTTCACTTTCTGCAAGCGATATAAGCACTAGTATCCAAGAAAGATGCAATGAACAGGAAATCATAAATTCTATAGATGCTAACCAAAATCATAAGGCTGCAGAGGAGGATAGTGTAACTGAATAAATATTTCCTTACAGAATGGCTTGTACTTCTCCCACATGTGTGCAAAGGTTGCATCTGTGGCTGTCAACTGGAAAAAGACCATTACAGTTTGCCTATGTAAAGGAAGAAATAGCAGAATACATGCTATTAACATAGTTTGTTAACTATGTCTAAAAAGATATTTGGCAAATTCTGATTAAAAACAAAAGGGTTAGTTCATGAGAGGTTAATTCATTAGAGATGACAAAATCTGAGAAATGCAGACATGCTTTTTCTGGCAGGGGGAGATGTAGATCAGATTTTGTTCATGAACAGGTCATAAAGAAATGTAACAATGTGGAAAAAAATCATTTTACAAATATCAAAATAGAATATGATAACTTTAATAGGTTTAGATTATGGAATATGAGTAAGTATGGAGTTGACAAATGCAGGAAGACCAATATGTCACTGAAGTGATGCTAATGGAAGACTCCTTAGTCAATGGTTCAACACTTGAGCAAGGGATAATACAAGTGTATGTGATGTCTCAATAATTCAATGTATTTATGGATAAATCATTATGGAATGCTTGTGGTGACATCAGAGATATGGAATGTGAATTAGTGTATATACACAGCAAACCATGCTGTGTTGTTGGCTATCATCATGCCAACCATGCTGTGCTGTTGGCTATGAAAAAATAGAATAGGTAGATGAGTTTCAAATTCAGCAGAACATTTACTAAAATAAGAGAAGAGATGGAACTATTTTAAAATGGAAAATGCAGAATACACACTTAGCAAGTAGTATATGATCTGTTACAAAGAATGACTATCTGTTGAGAGAAACTTAAATGGCTATGCTTTTGCCTGCTTTGTTGTATAGTGGTGAGAGTTGCGTACAACAGAAGAAACAGAAAAATAATTTAAACACAGTAAGATTGGTGTACTTAACAAGGGTGGTAAAACAAGGGACATTAGGGTCTAAAATGAATGAATAGGACATTGAGTGAATGTGACTTGAATACCAAAGTCAGCAAGCAGTACAAAAGAAGTATGCTGAGGTGGTTAGGTTATTTAGAAAGAATAATAGAAGATCAAATCACAGGACAAATATATGAAAGAAATTGATTGAAGGGGAGGAAAGTAGAGAAAGTTGTGGTTGAATAGAGCTGATGAGTTCTCAAAAGAGAAAAGAAAAGCATGCAGATAAAAAAGGAATGCATGAAGCAGTGTATGAACATGGTGAACACAAAGATAATTTGCAGAGACCAAAAAGGGTGGGGAGGTGTAGTAAGTGATTACTAATTAATAGTTATAGTTGTAGTTAGTGTAAACTACATTTACTTATATTTTCCTAATTCCTACCTTTAATTTCATTGGTTTATTAT
Source organism: Ptyas mucosa (assembly GCA_012654045.1). NCBI lineage: Eukaryota > Metazoa > Chordata > Lepidosauria > Squamata > Colubridae > Ptyas > Ptyas mucosa. Next base: position 5,248,247 of record WNWU01000089.1, read on the forward strand.
ATTTTTTATTTTCTGCACTTTGCATAGTGTTATTTATCCCAAAAAAGGGGGTATTAAGATGGGTATGCATGTATGTATAGTTTGCAAGTAATATTATATTGTTAACACTGCAGTATAAACCAATACTTTGATTGCGTCATATTGTAACATTTCAGTTAGTTCATTATGTTGTTATTTCATAATTTCAATCATTTTTATCTGTTTATTCACTAAGATTTGCACCTGTGTCAGATTATGTATAGATGTTGTGGCTGCCTCATCTAAATCCCTAGGAAAGAAAGATCTTTGACGTCATTTGATTGAAGTGATAGGTTCTTTTACTGAGGATTACTGGTTGCAGCAAAAGCAAGGCTAGAATTAAAATTCCAGTGCAGAGTGTTACAAAGTTTCCCCTTCTCCCTGGCCCTCCCCCCCCTCCCTTGACCGGTGCATTGTCGTCTAATGGCGTCCTGCATAGGTACTTTGGGAACAACTCAATGTCAACTCGCAAAGCATCCCTGGCCTGCTCTTGAGTTGCCATAGGCAAGAGGGATGGGAAAATTGGTGAAGCAGCACAACAGCCAAAAACAAAAGCACATTCCAGACATATCTCTCTCAAGGCTGTCTTCCAGGGTTACCCACAGCGGCCAGAGGGGAAAGATCTCTACAACCCACAAAATTGCTCCGTTGGTGAATGTGACTGATGACACACCCTGGGGAGAGGGGGGAAACAGGGTCATGCCTGGGTCATAAATTACGTGGGGTCAGAGTTGGCTTCACTTGGAGCTCCTAATAAATAACTGGATTTATTTTGAAGCTTGGCTGGAGGCTCATGATTTAATTAGGGCATCGATCAGAACCCTGACACTCAACATGTTTGGTGCCATTTGGTGTAGACTGCATTCCTTTCCCAGGCTCTTGAAGACTGGAGCAGACCAGTTCTCACCCCTCTGCTTTTCATCAAGCCTGTCATGCACACACATCCTTGCTCTATCCTCTACATGCCAATTGCTTGCTTCCCTTTCTCCCACCTCCTAACAATTTATAACAGGATGCCAGCAAAGTGCTAAGCTGAAGGTGGCAGATCTGACAATAGGGTGAATTCTGATAGGACAAAATATAGTTGTGGAAGTTGAGAGTAGATTTAATGCCAAAGCAATAGCAACATACACCAAATAAGCTTGAAAAGAAACATTTTGGAATAAACCCAGTGTTTTTTACTGGAAAGGGATTAATCTACCAATATTGCTAGTTTTTACTCAAAATTTTAAATAACAAGCTATGCAGCAGAATAGAAAATAAGGGAATATATTTGAAAGGTATACTTAGATATACTGCGGTGTTTCTGATTTTCTGCACAAATATATAATCACTTTTTAAAATTCTATTTCTGCAATCAAAAACATGTCCCTCTTATGCTATATTTAGATGTTTATTTATATTTACATTTGTTATATAATGATTCCGTGTGTGTGCATACATCTATGCATTTGATGGATAATTTCAAATATAAGATTAGGACCTGGTTGTTAACTAGGCAGGATTACAAGAAGCCGATGAAGAAATGCCAAGCAGACTTAGCAGTAAGGTAGCTGTGCTTTATATTTAGAACTGTTTCCCCTTCCTACCTCCCGCTTTCCTCTCAATTGCATGAGAATCTCTGCAATATTTTATAATCTTATTTTCCTTCCTCTGCACACTACAAAGGCATGGAGAAATTAAATGAAGCACTTAAGATGCTGTCAGCCTGAAAGATGCTTAGCTGGTCTGCCCTTTGGCCTCCCCTCAAACCCATACATTATTTAACCCAAAGAGAATGCATAAATGAGATGGAATAATGGTAGGAGGAGTGATAAATAGTATATATTTAAGTTTCTCAAATCTTGGCCCATTACCTTTGTTTCTTTTTTAGGATGTGGTGTTAATCATGCTAATATTTTACAGCCCAGCTTCACACTTTAGTCATTATTTTAATCAAAGTGATCAGTGTAGAAAAGAACACACTATCAGGTGGGAATAGTAGCTGTCGCTTGCTGTTAATTACTTTGCATTTTACAGCAATCAGCAGCAGGGGCTGAGATCATAATAAATTCATGACTTATGGGGCCATAAAATCATTACCGTAGGAAAATATGTTTTATCAGGGATTCATCGGCCTGTTGCTCAGAGAGAGATTTCTGGAAGAAAATGACACCCATGAAATTAAACCAATCTTTGCAGTCAGCAAAAATGCAAATGTTGGTACAAACACACAGCTGGGCTGGGTTTATGCATGAGGTATCAGGAAAGGGTCTGGATGGAGGAAAAACTGAAACAGGTGAGAATAAATGGGAAGACAAAGTTGGCTGACAAGACACAGAGGCAAGGAAATAGAAGCTATGAAAAGAAGGAGAAAGCATCTGTGGAAGAGATTTCAAATTTACACTATGAGATTGGGAAACTCCACCCAGGGCTGAAGACAGATGTAACATTCTTAGAGGTCTGTTTGCCTAACATAAGCATTCCTTTTTCTGTTCCTGGAGTAACTCTTAAAATGCCAATTCTATCCCAGCAAGCAAAAATCTGACTATGGAGAAGACTATTTAGTGTTACCAAGGGCAAAAATTGCTCAGTTTCACCCCTTAATCCTTGGATCAGTTTTCAACTCTAAAACAGTGTTTTCACATAAACAACACATGGATTATGGTTAGGTCCTCAGACACTTGTAAAAAGTACTTGACCTTAGGACTGAATCAAAGCAAGCTTGCTTAAATGGTTAATGGTTTATAAATGGTTAGTTTATAATAACAGTATGATAATCTAAGAGGCTGTTTGGTTTAGTAGTTAAGGCATCTGCTTAGAAAGCAAGAGACTGAGTTCTACTCCTGCTTTAGGCATGAAAGCCAAGTGGATGACTTTGGACCACTCAATCTCAACCCAACTCACCTCACAGGTTTGTTATAGCTATGTTTGCAACTTTGAGATATTTATAAAAATAATAGATGTGGTACACACATTTATTGTTATGTCCTTATAAGGACATCCAGCCGGGGATTGGATAATCCACCGGGCGGGAAATTTGAAACGCTGTCATTGGACGGCCGGTCTGCCTGAGTGCTATAAAAGAGCTCCGGCAGCACAGCCATCCGTCTGTTCTGACTTAGTTGAGAGCTGAATAAAACTTGTTGAACAGACCCCGCTGGTCTCGTCTTCTTTCCCTGCGCCTGATCTAACACTGGCGATAAAGGAATTGTGAAGAACCGCCATGCGGAACAAACCTCACTCATCGAGCTAACCTCACTGAGCTGAAGTCACTGAGCTGGTCACTGAACATGGAGGCTTCGCAAGCCGCGATGGCTCCGATCTCCAAATTCGACCCCAGAGCAGAGAAATTGACATCCTACTTGGTTCGGTTCCTCCAGTTTTTGCGAGGAAACAACTACCAGGACCTCTCCAATGAATGGAAGAGAGCCCTTTTCCTGGCCCACTGCGGCTCCGAAGTGCTGGAAATGGCCATCGACCTCGTGTCCCCAAGGAACATCAAAGAGATGTCATGGGCTGACTTGCAAGAAGTGCTCAAAGAGCACTATGCACCCACAGGGACTCCCATTGCCAACAGGTTCACCTTCCAACAGAGGAATCAGTTGGATGGGGAATCCATCAAAGACTTTGTGGCAGCTCTCCGGCAACTCGCATCCAATTGTGAGTTCGACAGCATGGAGAATGCCATAAGAGACCGCATCGTCTTCGGCATGAGGGACATTGGACTACAAAGAAAGTTCCTCAGCCGGAAGAAAATCTTGCTAAAGGACGTCGTTGAGGAGGCGATCGCAGCCGAAATCTCGGAAAAAGCAGCGGCCGCAATGAGCAGAGCTAAAGAGGTGCACAAATTACAGCTCATCCGAAGACTCATCTACCAGCTCCTGCTCCAATGACGAAATGGCCGTCCACAAGGTGTCCCGCCAAAACCACCGCGGGCGTACTCAAGATGGCGCCCAGGCTGAGTGCTGCGCTAGCTGTAAAGGAAACCATGCCAGGGCCAAGTGTCGCTGGAGAGATGCCATCTGCCGCCGCTGCAACAAACGGGGCCACATCGCAGAGGCCTGCAGGGCCGAAGTACCTGCCCCGGGCCTGTTTCCCCCCAGCTGGGGCGAGAAACGGCAAGATAACCAAAGATCATCCAAACGGTCCCAACAACGCGTCAGCGGCTTCATGATGAGCGGAGTCAATCATCAGACCTCCAGCATCCACACCATTGATGACATGGCTGCAAAGTTCCACGCCACCGTCATTGTGGAAGGGACGCCCTGCTCCATGGAGGTAGATTCGGGATCGAACTACTCCATCATGGACTGGCATCAGCTGAAGCATCTGAAACCAGAGGTCTGCAAAAAGGATCTCAAGCCTCTACGAGCGCGTCTTGTTGATTTCAGTGGCAACCCCGTCGAGATCCTGGGGAGGACGTCGCTCCGGGTCACCTACCACGACTTCCAGGGCATCCTACCCATCACCATTGTGGGGCACAGCCACCCGAGCCTGTTGGGGATGGAGTGGTTCGAGCCATTGGGGCTGTCAATCAGCGGGATTCGCCAAATTCGCAGGGATGAACTCGACAACCTCATCGAAGAGTTCAAGGAAGTCTTCGATGGTAAGCTGGGGAAATTTGTGGGAAAACCTATCTCTTTTAACCTGGATAAGGAAATTACCCCCATCAGGCTAAAGCCCCGCAGGGTTCCATTCGCCTTGCGGCCAAAGGTCGACGCCCAGATAGATAAGCTTATCGCCCAAGGCATCCTGGAACCAATCAATCATGCTGCATGGAGACCCCCATTGTGACCCCGATGAAGCATGATGGGTCTGTGCACATCTGCGCTGATTACAAGTGTTCAATAAATAAGGCCCTCCAACAGAGCGCATATCCGGTCCCAGTGGTGCAACATCTGCTGCACTCACTTGGGAGCGAATCAATATTCGCAAAATTGGACCTGGCCCAAGCTAACCAGCAACTGCCAGTGGACGAAAAAACTGCGGAGGCACAAACTATTGTCACCCATAGGGGGGTTTTCAAATGCACACGCCTCCAGTTTGGAGTCAGCGCAGCCCCAGGGATTTTTCAATCATTTATGGAACGCCTTCTCCAAGGCATTCCAGGGGTGGTCCCTTACTTCGATGATGTCTTGATCTCCGGGCACTCAAAAACCCAACTGCTTGAGCACCTGCGGCTGGTCCTACAGCGATTCAAGGAGAAGGGTTTGAGAGTCAGGAGAGACAAGTGCATCATTGGAGTCCAGGAAGTCGACTTCCTGGGTTATCTCATTGATAAAAATGGCATCCACCCCACCAAATCCAAAGTTAGGGCCATTCATGAAGCTCCTGCCCCCAAAAATAAGGAGTTTCAGGCGTTTCTGGGACTACTGTATTTTTACAGTGTCTTTCTGAAACAGAAAGCTTCCATGGCTGAACCGCTCCATCGCTTGCTGGGGAAGGCGGCTCCCTGGAGATGGGGGGAGGAAGAGGAAGCAGCATTCAAATCTGTCAAAGACCTGCTATCTTCCAAGAGTATCCTCATCCAATACCACAAGACACTCCCCCTACTGTTGACATGCGACGCATCTCCCTATGGCATCGGAGCAGTCCTCAGCCATCAGTTCCCAGACGGGAAAGAAGCACCCATCGCTTATTTCTCAAAAATGCTGTCCAGCGCTGAGAGAAATTACAGCAGCTGGACAAAGAAACCCTGGCCATCGTTGCTGGCATCAAGCGCTTCCATGAATATTTGTATGGGCGGAAGTTCACCGTCATCACAGACCACAAACCTCTGCTGGGACTATTGTCAGGGGATAAACCCACACCGAACTACACATCACCCAGGATGACACGCTGGGCAATATTCTTAGCCGGGTACTCTTATGTGCTAAGCCACAGACCCGGCAGCAACATCAGCAACGCTGACGCATTGAGCAGGTGCCCGTCGAGAGACCTGGTGGAGGACCCAGCCCCCACCCTGGGACTGCATCACATCGATGATGACCAGGCTTGCCCGGTCACCTCAGCAGACATGGCAGTGCAGACCCAAAAAGACCGGACTTTGAAACAGGTGTTGTCTTGGGTGCTGCACGGGTGGCCTCTGGGACAGCTGACCGACGACCTCAAACCATTTGCGAAAGACAGCAGGAGCTGTCATCCATGAAAGGCTGCCTGCTATGGGGAGACAGAGTCATGGTTCCCCAAGCGCTGCGCCAAAAGACCTTGAGAACTTTGCACAATGGGCACCCTGGCATAGTGCGCATGAAGGGACTGGCATGGAGTTACGTCTGGTGGCCATCTTTGGACAAGGACATTGAAGCCTGGGTCTCCAGATGTGACCCGTGCCAAGAAATCCACCCCGCCCCACCGCAAGCGCCTATTACCGAATGGGAGACACCAAGCAACCCGTGGGCATGGGTGCACATTGACTTTGCGGGGCCAATGCAGGGGAAGTACCTTCTGATAGTGGTGGACGCCTTTTCCTCAAGGTCATTCCCCTGGCATCCATCACAACAGAAGTCACCATCAGAGCTCTCCGGCGCCTATTTGCAACCCACGGGCTACCGGACATGCTCGTTTCCGATAATGGCCTACAGCTGACCTCGAAGCCCATGGAGGAGTTCCTGGCCGACTTGGCATCCGTCATGCCCTCTCTGCCCCCTACAGACTGGCGGGGAACGGACAAGCCGAGAGGATGGTGAGGGTTACCAAGGAGGCTCTTGCCAGAATGGGACCGGGCGATTGGCAAGAGAAAATTGATAAATTCCTCCTGATCCAGCACATTACGCCGCATGCCACCACCAAAAAGAGCCCGGCCGAAATGCTAATGGGCAGGAAGCTGAGGTCACCCCTGGACCACTGCACCCCCTGGACCACTCTGAGGTCACAGCAACCGCGAGCCGTCCACTTCGGGGTTTCACCACAGGCGACCCGGTTTTCGCGCTCAATTTCCATGGCCTACCAAAATGGCTTAAAGGAAGAATTGAGAGCGTAACCGGCCCGAAGTCCTACACTGTTGAGCTGCAAGACGGAGTGGTCTGTAGATGTCACGTTGACCAACTCCGGAAGAGGTGGGAAGGGGCAGAAGGAAACCAAACAGAAGAGGTAGTCCTGCACCACCCCTACGAGGTAGGACAACAACACCCCCTCGAGGTAGTCTGGCGCCACCCTGACGAGCCTGGGCAACAACAACCCCGCGAGGTGGGACCGCACCACCCAGACGAGGTAGGACTGCGCCACCCCGGCAAGGCAGGCCGACTAGCCAACCAGGAACTATGCCACAAATGCCAGGTAGACCAGGGACATCGTTGCAGAACCAACCTACACCACCCCAGCGAGGCAGCCCAGCACTGCCCCGGCAGAGAAGAACTCCAACGGCATTCCTCAGTAGACCGGGACATGCCTGACGAGGGGGCCCAACAACAACCCGACGAAGGGGGCCAGCGACACACCAGCATACGGGACCCAAGCCGCCCGGCTGAAAGACTCCATCTAGCTGTAAATGACCCCCGCAAACAACAACCCGACGAGGTTGACCTGCACCACCCCGACAGGGTCAACCACCAACCCAAACAGAGGGAAGGACATTTGAAAAAGAATAAATGAAAACCAGTAGACTTACCAACCAGCAGTCGTCCACCTTCAGATGACATCAGTGTCTAGCACCGCGATGCCCGGCACCCAGGCCAGGGAGGAGACCAGCAGGACCAGCAGGGAATCCCGAGGGTCGTGACCGGAGGCGGGACAGCAAGGTCCGCGCCTTCAACGGCCACATCACAGCCCAGCAGCAAGGCCGGAGGCGCACGGGCAGGTCCAGCACCGTCAACAGCCGAGCTCCGGACATGCCCAGGACGAGAGCCGGAGGGAGCAGGAACAACCAACATCCAGGCAGGCGGCGAGGTACAGACTGAACTGCGCAGGTCGAGCAGACCCTCCAGAAGCCCCGCCTACCTGCGTGACTACGTTCGATGATTGGCATAAGCAGACCTGTTTATCATCTAGGGGAGAGGAGTGTTATGTCCTTATAAGGACATCCGGCCGGGGATTGGATAATCCACCGGGCGGGAAATTTGAAACGCTGTCATTGGACGGCCGGTCTGCCTGAGCGCTATAAAAGAGCTCCGGCAGCACAGCCATCCGTCTGTTCTGACTTAGTTGAGAGCTGAATAAAACTTGTTGAACAGACCCCGCTGGTCTCATCTTCTTTCCCTGCGCCCGATCTAACACTTATTATTTTATAGATACAGGGATTGATTTTTATAGACAAATAGTACTTGGATATTTTAATAAGTGTGCCTAGTTTCTGAATGTTCGATAGGTGGCAGTTGCTTAACAGTTCAGAAGCTAAACTAAATTATAATCTTTGAATGGGAGACCTCCCAAGAATTCTAGACTGGGGGGTCAAAAAAACTTTCTAGAAGACAGAGTGACAAGTCAGATCCATATTGCCCACCACTGCCACCAAAATATACTTCATACGGAATACAGTCCCTGAGGTCAAACTCAAAGAAAATGCTTCAAAAGGTAGTTTGCATTGGCTTTTTCCTGACCAGTGGTGGGATTCTGCCGGTTCTAGGCAGTTCGGCCGAACCATTTGTTAAATTGTTGGCTCGCCCCGCCCCTTGCCAATAAATAGTGAGGGCGGGGCGGGGCGGGGCGAAGGACGGGTGAGCCAGTAATTTAACAAACGGTTCGGTGTTTTTTTGTGATTTATTGGCCTCGCAGCAGTGGTGGGTTGCTGCTGGCTGGCCACGCCCCCGAACCGGTCCCACTCGCTCGCCCCAGCCGCCCAACGCTCGTTCGCCCCACCCCCCTCCACCCAGTCACTCCTCACTTATACTGTGTGGGTCCTCGCTTGCAGCTTGCCTACCTGCCTGAAGTACTGCGCCTGCCAGGTAAGCCTGCGAGTCGCGGCCTACCTAGCTGCCCCTGCCCACCCCACCCCCACCATCTCAGCCTGCCTCCCCTACTCCCTTCCCTGCAGCCCTGCCATGCTTCCCTGCCTTCCACACGGCCTTCCCAGTGTCCCCAAGACCAGCTTGTGAAGGGAGGCAAGCGGGCCTGGCCACAGGGACCACCGGGAAGGCAGGCAAGCCTGGCAGGGCCACCCGGCTGTGGGGAAGAGAGCTAGCAGCTTCCTTCCTTCCCTGAAGCCCTGCCAGGCTTGCCTGCCTTCCACGCTGCCTTCCCGGTATCCCCATGGCCAGCTTGCCATCCACCCCCACCCCGCTTCCCTTTTACCTTTCTTTAACGTGCCCCGCTTCTCTCCCCAAACCTTGGGAGGCAACATCCTCCACGCCGCAAAGCCCTCAAAGCAGCTGCAGGAGGGGGAAAAGAAAAAAGAACCCTTGGCTTCTGAAGCCTCTCGAAGGCTTTGAAGGTGTGCGTGTGTTTAGCGGCACTGAAGTGAGCCACATGAAGGGAGCCCACTGGGTAACCACTCCGGCTGCCATCAGCCCTTGCTTTCCCCTGCCACCTCCACCTCTGCCTCTCCTTTCTCTCTGCCAACAGAAGTCGGAGGGGGAAAGGCAGTTGCTTCACCTAGCGTTTCTCCGCATTTCATCCCAAGTCAGCCACCCTCGCTGGAAACGTGGAAAAACGCTCAGCAAAGCAACTGCCTTTTCCCCTCCAACTTCTGTTGGCAGAGAGAAGGAAGAGGCAGAGGTGGCAGCGGCAGCAGAAGGCAAGGGGGTGACTCACTTCAGTGCCACCAAACACACACACACACACCTTCAAAGTCTTCAAGAGCCAAGGCTTTTCTTTTCTTTTCCCCCTCCTGCAGCCACCTCGAGGGCTTTGTGGTGTGGAGGATGCCACCTCCCAAGGTTTGGGGAGGGAAATGGGACACGTTAAAGAAAGGTAAAAGGGAAGCGGGGTGGGGTGGGATTTGTTCCCCCCATCACAATCCTCTTCCAAGTGCAGATTGTTCCTCCTTTAATACCTGGTCCTGCACGTGACCTGGCTGGATAGCGCGCCCCCCCCCAGCGCTCTCCCGCCTGTTCTTCCTTCTTCTGACAGACTGCGGAGACCAAAGTTCTGGTGGGGGGGTGTGCTTTGCTTTACCATCTTCTAAGGCTCTGGAGGATTTAAGTAGCTCAACTGTGCTTGCTTGCCAATGCCAGAATTACAGAGTTGGAAGGGACCTTTGGAGGTCTTCTAGTCCAGAGATCTCCAACCTTGGCAACTTTCTCTGCCTGGGCCTGATGCTTCCTGAGAGGCAGGAGGTCTCTCCGAATGGGACCCCCTCCCCAAAAGGCTGGCCCCAAAGCCCTAGCTCAGAGGTCTTCAAACTTGGCAGCTTTAAGAGTTGTGGACTTCAACTTCCAGAATTCTCCAGCCAGCATAGCTGGCTGGGGAATTCTGACAGTTGAAGTCTGCCAGGCTTAAAGTTGCCAAGGTTGGAGATCTCTGGACTAGAGATAAATGATGGCATAAATGATGACCAGTCAAAAGTGCGAGGACCTGTCAGAAATCACTTTTTTCAGCCCTCTGGGTAGTCCCTATGTACATATGGACTACTCAGAGGGCTGAAAAAGTTATTTTTGACCGGTCCTCACACTTTTGACCAGTCCTTGAACTTACGACTATCCTCACATTTTATGTTTTGCGCCCTATCTTGTCACCGTGGTGAAGAGAAGAAGTGGTGAAATGACTGACACGGTTGTTAAAAATGCCGCAACGGGCATAAATGTGAGGATGGTCATAAGTGCGAGGACTGGTCAAAAATGCGAGGACTGGTCAGAAATGACTTTTTTCAGCCCTCTGAGTAGTCCCTATGCACATAGCCACGCCCACCCAGTCACATGACCAGCTAGCCACGCCCACCCAGTCACATGACCAGCTAGCCACGCCCACCCAGTCACATGACCAGCTAGCCACACCTACCCAGTCACATGACCAGCTAGCCACGCCCACTCAGTCACATGACCACCAAGCCACACACCCCCAACTAAGCCACGCCGACAGAACCGGTTGTTAAAAAAATTGAATCCCACCACTGTTCCTGACATATCCATAGGAAAATTTTCCTAGGTGGATTTAGGCCTCCCTATACAACTCCAGAAGAACTGAGAAAAATGAAATGTTTATTTGAAAAGAACCGCTGTGAGATCCACCACAACTGTATAAGAAATAAAAGGATTACTGAGCCAACCTATAGGGAAATGGAACACAAATCCAATTCTCCTGTGTTTGAAAAAGTCTGAGATTTGAAGTGCTTGAGAGCAACCATAAAGTCCCTAATTCTTTTTTGGAGTGGCCTCCACAGCACAGCAAACTAGGACTGCCAAAGATATAATTCCACATCATTTAGAGGCTGTCTATACAATAAATCCTAAACTGGCATCAGGTTTTTTTTTTTAATTCCACCTCCAAAAATAAAGAAAAACAACGATTTTTAATCTCACTCCCAGGTATGGCAGAGCCCTGCTGTCTTTGCATCCTCCCCCTGCCCACTGTATCCCTCACGTTCTCCCACACAGACAGCTACTGAAAGGCTTCTGTACATACAGCATCAGATATTTTGACAGCTGGAAGCTCCTAACAGTAGCCAGGCAACAGCCGCTTAAGGTTCTGCCTGTCTCAGGGAGTGACAGCTGCAGAAAGATGATTAGCAGCCACCACCGTCACTGCCAAGCCCAGCTTCCCTCCCGACTCTCACCAGCTCTGAGGTCAGTGCATCAGGTGCAGGTGATTGCCTTGTAATGGAGGCTGCCAACCGAGCCTCGCCATTTTCATTAGACGTGATTTCCTCTCATTAACTTGCATAGCAATGGTCAAACAATAAATAATCGCTTAAATAAATGCAGAGGGAGTAGTTTATTCTGGACAATCACTCTGGTTTCTAAAATAATATACTTTCCTGGCCCTGGACAACAGATTTCTCAGTTCCTTAACTAAGTGAATTTACCCCTTTGCCTAGGAAATAGGAAAATTAAGAACTGAGGAGTCCAAGTATTGCTAAGTTCACGTTTCTTTTGTAATAATATTATGTGGGTTGGTTGTTTTCCCAATTTTAATACTTTGCCATTCCCCCATGTAACTATTTGCTAACGCCATTTAATTATTTTCTCACATTCACCACTGGTTATTATTCTCTCTCTGGAAAAGCATAAAACATTTTTTTTAAACTCTGGAAACTCACTGGTCAGTGGTTTGGTAGAGGATTGAAACCAACCATCACTCCTTCTCTGGTTAGTGAGATTTGCCTTTAAAAAAATAATAATACATTTTTAAGTCCCAGCTCCGTATTGCTGGGTCCAGATGCAGCCACCCTCTTCCTAAAAAACAGGCTTGCAGCTTCTTCTTTGAGGGCATTGTAGGAAAAGCAAAATGGCCAGGAATAGAAATGAAAGACAAAGTCCTTTGCTTATTATATCAGTGTGATACCATCTAATCCCAATTTTCCTAACTAATGAACAAACTGAAATACAATTGTTATACTTTTTCAAAGTTTGAACAGTAATGATCCAAGTAAAAATCTTCCAAGTAAAAATTACATTTCCACAACCTACTCTATATCAGATTGCTTTTATAATGCTTCAGAAGCCTCCCAAAATCCAAATGATCAGAAGTCTGATAATCTATTCCATATTACTTACAAGAGTGATTGGTTAATGTCTTGGCCCAATTTAAAATATTGTTATAACATCCCTAATCAGTTGGGATTGTGTTATTTGAAGCAACTCTTGAATACATATAAAACATATAGTACATCTATCCAAGCATTATGAGTGACCACACACCATCTAGGTACAGGCTTGTAAGTAAGTCTAATTCCAAGTGAACAAGAAAAGGTCCTTTCTGTGCTAAATTACATTTACCATAATATACATTTATTTCCTTCATTCTGTCTTCCAACAAAGTATTGTATTTTAGCCTTCTTTTGATTAAAGATGCTCAAGGGTTGTTGTTGTTTTTTATTCTTGTTATTTTCAGGGTTAACCCATGTTCAATAGTGTAATGTAATTTACTTGGATTCTTGAGCTGATTTGGTGTGTACTTTATGATGTTGTTTTAGTTTAAAAGTATTAAATACTATTTATTCATTTTAAATTGGGTTTACAGTATTGATTGTGAGCTACCTTGAGGAGCATAAAATACTGAAATGAATAAATAAGTAAAGAATGTCAGGCTTGGAAACTCCTTCACATGCACAGTTCCTTATTCTGGTGGAGATACTTCCTTCATCTTTTTTTATTGACTTATTTGTAAACATTGAACTGGTAAGGTCCTCGGGGCAGGGAATGTATTTTTAATTGTATTATTTTGCTTGTGTTTCCAAGAAAAGTGTCATGTACCTGGATAGCATGGCATAAATGATAAATATTTGAAATAAAAAGTGAACTCCTATAGTCCCTGAAAGTAGCTCCTAAGAATCCTGAGATGTTTCAAATTTCATCTTCCAAGTTTGAAGATACATTTCTGCTGAGAAAAGAAAATCCAACAATGATTTATTTCCCCTGGCACTCACAATTATTCCTTCCCTGATATTGGTACTCCAACAACAGAAGAAAGGGTTGGAGAAAGATCAGGAGAGATGGGGAAGGGAAACTTTGGGTGGAAGAGGTCCAATATTTTCTCATTTCTCAAGTTCTTCTCCAGCAGAAGGAATTATTTTTGCCAGCTCTGTCACTGATGTAAAAAAACATCTCTCCCCCCTTGATTGTAATTAAACTCAGGAATCCAATCTCATGTGTAAGCAGGATACAGAATGAGGCTCTTTCCATCCTTTTCCACATTAGCATGAGTTTGAAATCACTTTGGCCATGTTGACACATGCTCTAAACAAGTAGGTGGTTTGCATTGAGATTTTTTTAAAATTGGCAATACCCTGCCATCTTTAAAGACTTGATAGAGGAAGATTGTTTGGTTTTTCCTTAAGTAGCTCTGGCATCCTAAATGTGCTACTGTATCATAAATCATTGTGGGGAAACCTCCATAATGAATTGTGGCATGCCAGTTGTAACAATAACATGTTATAAATATTCTCTTTGGAAGTGTTGTGAAAGAGTTAACCCTCCAGCTATTTTTCTGGTAGAGCGTATCAATATCAGTGCAAATGATGCTGGTTTGCCTGATTTTCATGTCTCTTCCAATTACACTGTGCAAACATAGGACCTTATTTAGTGTTATTTAAGCATGAAATTATAACAGATCATTTGAAAAATACCCACCGAAGAAGAAGAAGAATCTAAAAATACATTTTCATCTCTGGTTAGCATCTGCTGAACTGAGGGAGAGCTGAGTTGAAAAGGATATCAAAGGAAGCTACCCTGCTGCTGCCTATAATACTCAGACAGCAAAGTAGGAGAGAGAGGCTGCTAATTTCAAGTAGATATAGCTGAGCTGCTGCCTGCTTCAGGAAGAATTATTCCCTCCACTACCACCCCATAATATATATGCATCTTGATCACTTGAGGATGGTAATGTTAGCAGTTTACAGGACATGTGTGAACAGTTAGTCCCAAGTGCAAGCAATGCAGCTAAATTTCACATGTTGCCTTCTAAGATGTCAACTACAGTGGTTCTAATATAACAATATATAATATTGTAAAATTAATTAGGCCATTAACTATAAAAATGACAAATTATAGAAATTCTAATGATATAAATTATTTCATTACTGGTCACTAAAACCTGATTCACATATGCACAGACATCACTTGAGTCCATTACACTGGATCATTGTACATTTGGTTCTTGAGAGTGGAATAAGCAAGTAATATTATCAGTATCCCTGGAAGGCATTATGTTTAACTCTGTGAATAAACTGGAGGCTTACTTACTCCATGTGTCCTCCAGAGCTTGGGAGAGGGAATCAATCAGCAACTATCTCTGAAGGAGAAGAAATATATTGCATTAAAACTAAGAGAGACAGTACTAAGTAGACTGTAATAATTTTCATTAGGAAAGAGATAATCAATACAAAAACCAGGGCTTTGATGACTATTACATGGAGTGGGAAAGAAATCAATTTGTTTGGCTTGAAATCCAATTGGAGTTCCTGATGGAGCCCCATGCCTTAATTGAGGAGTCAAGCTGTTTGGTTGGTTTCTTTAAAAAATATATATTATTCCAAATAGCTGTTGGGTAATAGCACAAGAGGCAAGGAATAAAGCAAGTACAACTAGTAGTATCAGAAAAGTATACCACTGAGAATTCATTTGCAGAAGAGGCAAAAGAATTTTAAAAACAGGAATCAGCCAAACTTGTGATAATGTTCCTTATCTTGAAAAATGCCTAGCAGCTTGTTCATAAACTCTGATAAAAAACAATCTTGGCATAATGCTGATGGCTCATTTACCTACGTTAGAGACTAGCTACACATTATGTTCAACACATAAAAATTAACCCCCGATAAGTCTGAATCTGACTTCTGAAAATTGTGACTGTGTTGAAGGGAGGGGAAGAGGCCTGTTCTATCCTGTTTTTATCTATGTTTTCTGATTTCAGTTTAGAAATTAATTGTTCTGCTATAAGAGATATGATCATCAAGAAGATGGGGGGGGGAACAGTTCCAGAATTCCTAATATAATTCTGCATCATCCTTATTTATTTATTCCAAAGTAATGAACTTTTAAGCATGGAAGGAACAATGGGGCACATACCATAGCTCCACCTTTAATCTTTTCAGGATAAACCCAAAGAAGAGACTAACTATGTTAGGCTCAATATATTTTTGAGTTCCATGCCTTTGGGAAATATGATTGACCATGATAACCTTGTACTAGATTAATTACTGTAAGCACAAGGTAGGTATAATGTCCAATATAAAATTCTCAGTGACCAGGTTACCTTTGAGATTGGACCATGATACTTCAATGGAAATCACTGATATATTGAATTCTTGCTGCCTACCTTTGCTGGTTTAATAATTATTCTTCTTTGTTCCCTCTGATTAAAAAGGGTCATTTCTGGAATTAGACCTGAGATTGTATGACTTTTCTCAAACACTAAACCTGACTATCTTGCTAGCCCTGCCTCTTTCTTTGTAATCCCCATCTTCTGAAGACAATACTGTACACATTTGTGCTACAATGTGTAGAGTCCAGAGGGATAGCCCACTTTTTTGGATGAGAGAAAAAAGTCCTCTCTCTCTCATCCTCCACAGCAGGGGTCTCCAATCTTGGAACTTTAAGCCTGGAGGACTTCAACTCCTAGAATTCCCTAGCCAGTTTTGCTTGAAGTCCTCCAGGCTTAAAGTTGCCAAGGTTGGAGACCCCTGCTCCACAGCATCAGCAATGCATGAGGCAGAATGCTTGAAATGGACATTTGAAAAGAAGAAAAGTAAAGGATGAGCAAAGCCCTGGAACTTGTATGATTTTATAGAAGAAATTTGTGGAACACACAAGATATAATAATAACGCTGACATTGAACTGAATAAGCTATATATGGTGGGTGACATATTGAAAGGTGAGGAGAGGTGAATAAATGCAGGCTGCAGGATAGGCGGCTGTTAACAATTCTGATATGCCAGAAAAGTTATGCCATTTCAAATACCATTAGCGGAAATGACAGTAGTGGAGATTTAGAAATAACACTGCTCGTTCTGTACAGATGAATGTGGCATTCAGTTTAAGGTGCTGCACATCAAAGAGGACAGTAAGAAAAGAGGTCAGTAACACACTAAGAAAGCATTGGAAAATGAACTGTATGAACACTCAGCAGTCTAAAAGCAACCTTTAAAACATTGTCTATTGAATAAAATGTTAGATTTGGGAGAAAAAATGGCTGTAAAAGAGTTTGATAGGGAAGATATATCAGAAACTTAGTAAGATTTGTAAGAAGAAATATCATTCAATCAAACATTTGCATCTTAGGGTAGTTTTTGTTTCATTTAGTTGCCTTCAAGTCGCATTGACAGTCGTGGTGACATCTGAAGTGTAGTTAACACTCATATTGTCAGCCATTACATCATATATCAAAGTTGGGTTGCTAAAAAGAGAATGTGTGTGTGTTTCTGTTCCTTTGAGTCAGTTTTTGACTTTGCCTGGACAAGTTCTCACAGGATTTTTAATGAGGTTTTTGTTATTGCCTCCTTCCTGGGGAGGGGGGAAGAGAGAGAAACTGGCCAAAGTCTTTGTGTGGGGGGTGGCAATATGATCTCCCAGTTTCTAGCCTGATTCTAGACTTTCCTTGAAACCAGCCATGGGTCCACAACCCATTGCTTCTCTCCTGCCCTGAAACCAGATTGCTGCTTCTGCATCACAGAATGCATCACATTCTGCAACCCATCACCCACTTACTGCTTTTCAAGGTCTGCCTCTTATCACCAGTCAGCTTCTAAGTCACCTTCTTCTGGACTTTTGTACCATTTTTCCTTGGCTCACTAATCTTCATCCTCTGATCCAGGGTAACTATCTTTCTTGCTGTTCTCTTCATCACCCAGAGTTTTCCAGGTGTCTCAAATTCCATTAAAGCCTCTGGTGTGGTTGTCTTATCTTCATGGCCTTTGACCAGCCTCTTGCTTCGACAGATGGCAAAAATCTCTGGTGTATCTACAGGGAATAAAAGCCTGGTCTGACATATTTCGACTCCTTTTTAACACCGAGCAAAGTTGCATACATGATCTTTTCAGAGGTGATGATGGAACTGTTGTTATGATTCTGGGCAAAAAGGAATCATAGCCTCTGCAGCTTTGGTGGCTAAACCTGCTACACACTATTCTTTCTTTAAGCCGCTAGGATAGAATGAGCAAATTAAATGGAACAGAGCTTCTTGTAATTATTTCCTAGACATATTTAAACAGAAGTGTATGGATGACATGAAAAACCTACTACTTCCTATACCAGTCTAACCTTTCCTTGAAGCACTAGGAAGGATGTGTATCTACAGCATTACTCCTATATAGACTTAAAGTATCCCAATATTGTGATTGGTCTTGTTACCATGAACTTCCCTTGAAAAGCAAAGGTCCATACAGGAGACAGGGGGACTTCTGCTCTAACTGAATCTAGTTAGAATCATAGATTCTGACTGGCGAGAATTCTCTTCCCAAAACCATTAGGAAAAGATGCCTAGAGAGTGTCTGGAGGACTAGTCAATCTGAATCTGACCGGACAAAGGTGAGATCTTATATCAAGACCTACCTAGTGGCGATAAAAGCAGCAAAATCTAACTATTTTTCCGCTCTTATCGCATCTGCAGAGAACCGCCCAGCCGCTCTGTTTAGGGTGACCCACTCCCTTCTTCGGGTGGGAGTGCGGGAAGATCCCTTGCAGGGTTGAGCTGAGGATTTTGTACAGTTCCTGCATGATAAAGTCGCTCAGATTCGGGAAGGCTTGGACTCCGACTGGATGAGTCCAGGGAGGGAGACGGGAGCAAGTCTTGAGAATATTATCTGGGAAGAGTTTGACCCTGTGGCTCCTGAGGACGTGGACAGGATTCTGGGTAGGCTTAGTGCTGCCACATGTTTATTGGACCCGTGTCCCTCCTGGTTGGTACTGGCCTCCCAGGTGGTTACACGAGGCTGGCTCCACGGGATTATAAATGCTTCCTTGAGTGAGGGTGCCTTTCCCGCCGCCTTGAAAGAGGCGGTGGTGAGGCACCTCCTCAAGAAGCCATCCCTGGACCCGGCTGTATTAGTAAATTATCATCCGGTCTCCAACCTTTGTTTTGTGATGAAGGTTGTTGAGAGTGTGGTGGCACGACAACTACCCCAGTACCTGGAGGAAGCTGTCTATCTAGACCCGTACCAGTCAGGCCTCAGGCAGGGGTACAGCACAGAAACAGCATTGGTCGCATTGGTTGATGATCTCTGGAGGGCTCGGGACAGGGGTTGCTCCTCTGTCTTGGTCCTATTAGATCTCTCAGCGGCTTTTGATACCATTGACCATGGTATCATGCTGCAGTGGTTGAGGGGATTAGGAATTGGAGGCACCGTGCTATGGTGGTTCTCCTCCTACCTCTCTGACCGCTCACAGTTTGTGTTGGCAGGGGGGCAGAGATAGACCTCGAGGCGCCTCGCTTGGGGGGTGCCACAGGGATGGGTCCTCTCACCCCTTCTGTTCAATATTTATGTGAAGCCACTGGGCGAGAACATCCGTGGTTTCGGAGTGAGAGTCCACCAGTATGCTGATGTCACCCAGCTGTACATCTCCACCCCAAACCACCCCAATGATGCCCTTGATGTGATGTCCCGCTGCCTGGAGGCCGTATGGGTCTGGATGGGGAGAAATAGGCTCAAGCTCAACCCTTCCAAGACCGAGTGGCTGTGGCTTCCGGCATCCCGGTATAGTCAGCTGGTGCCATCACTGACTATTGGGGGTGAATCTTTGCCCCACACAGAGAGGGCTCGCAATCTGGGCATCCTCCTGGACTCACGGCTGTCTTTAGAAGAGCACATGACGGCTGTGGCCAGGGGGGCTTTCTATCAGGTTCACCTGATCCACCCGTTGCGTCCCTTTCTGGACCGGGATGCCTTGAGCACAGTCATTCACGCTCTCGTCACCTCCCGTCTGGACTACTGTACATGGGGCTCCCCTTGAAGAGCACTCGGAGGTTCCAACTGGTCCAGAATGCGGCCGCATGGGTAGTTATGGGCGCACCTCGTTACGCCCATGTAACACCTCTCCTACGCGAGCTGCACTGCACTGCACTGGCTCCCAGTGGTCTTCCGAGTGCAATTCAAGGTGTTGATCACCACCTTTAAAGTGCTCCATGGCATAGGAGAAGGGACCACCTTCTGCCACCAACAGCCTCCCACCGACCAGTTCGCTCCCACAGAGAGGGACCCCTCAGGGTGCCGTCGGCTGGCGACACCCAGGAGGAGAGCCTTCTCTGTCGGAGCCCCTGCCCTTTGGAATGAATTGCCCCCGGATATTCGTAACATCTCTGATCTCTGGGTCTTTCGCTGTGCCCTTAAGACCCTACTGTTCCGACAGGCGGGGCTATCTAATTGAATGATTTTAAATTGGGTTTTAACTTTGGGTTTTAAAATTCGGCCAAAACTATTTAATGAATTTTAATTAATTTTAACTCTGATACTGTATATTTATGTTTTAATTGGCTGTACACCACCCTGAGTCCTTCGGGAGGAGGGCGGTATATAAATAAAATTATTATTATTATTATTATTATTATTATTATTATTATTATTATTATTATT
>WNWU01000089.1:5268349-5289534 GCA_012654045.1 Ptyas mucosa
TTATTATTATTATTATTATTATTATTATTATTATTATTATTATTATTCACATTAAGCACAGCTAAACCTTTCTGAACATATTCCAATTCCCTTGAATTGGGAAAGGGCTTCATTGCCTTTTGAGATATTAGACACTTTCATGCGGTGAATCATGATTCAGGTTGGAGATGTCCCTTACAGCCTTGCATCCTCTCTCTCCACTTCCAGTGTATCAAAGGGGGTGGTAATATAATTTCTCATCTCACTTCACTGGAGACCTCAGAGCTAGAACTAGGTGCATTCCATGGGTGGGTTCTACTCACCTTTACTACCAGTTCGCAACGGGAGCAAGCTGATGCACATGCTTCGCTCGCTCACGCTTCTGTGGATATGATCATCAATTATGACATCTGGGTGGGTGGGCGGAGCCTCCTGCCACTTTTACTACCAGTTCTAAAGAACTGGACAGAACCAGGAGCAATACACCACTGGTGCATTCCCTAGAGCTAGATACATTCATCTTTTCTGTACAGGCATGACATAGATTGCTGAAACCATTCTGAATTACTTGATCAAATCAGAATAAAGTAAATTAATTCCTTAGATTGCCAACTTTTTCTGAAACACAAGTGCCTAGAAAAAAAATAATGCTAGTAATTATTGCAATTTTATCACCCAACAATCATGGAATGAATAATAAGCAGCAGAAAAGTCTGCTAGACCTTATTGTAATCTTGTCAGTCTATCAGATTCTGCTTCAATTGCCTGTTTCTTAACCCCGATCTGTCATATTATTACTTAACACTCTGGCCATCATTCCTAAGTAACTCCAAGGTACCACAATTGTGTATAAAATTATTTTTCCTGTTTTCCATATACAGTAAAAGTACTTGATATTACTCACTCACCCCATATCAGTAGCAGTATGACAAGCTAGTAATAAAAGTTTTGAAGTTTACATTCAACTAAAACTATCTTCATTCTCTCATAATTTAATTTTCCACACTCTTTGAATGAAGGCTTGAAATTCATCCAGAAAATCCTTTTGCAAATATTTGCTGATCCACAATAATGGAGGAGCCACCAGGGATTAAAGGCGTCCTTAACATTCCCTTTCCCTGATGAGTCTTAGCATAACACAGATTTTTGTAATTGAAGAACAAAGATCCTTCCTTGACATCTCAGTGCAAGGCTGTAAAGTAGCAGTCACCAACCAGTGAAGACTTACTTTCATTCCTCCATTATTGAAAAGCACATTTGACATTTTGACTGTTTCAATTAGTGAACACAGGATGCTCCAGATATCCCAAAAGGCAGGTTTCACCCAAAAGGTGAAAGCAACCCAATTTCTTCCCATTCAGTTCTTAGTTGCTATAAAATGTAAAGCCTGTCTCAACAGGGGATACCAGTTTCATGCTGTCATAGCCAGAATGCATAAAATGTACCCTGTTATGGGTTAAAGACAGTGCCTTAAGGGATGCTATGAAGGCTGCTGAAAGTAAGAGCCATGGAAAGTCATATGCAGAGTGATGTAAAATTGATCTGGCTGGAAGACAAACTTGTAAATTTGTAAAAAAAAAAAAAAAAAAGTGAAGAATTGCCATAGTTCAGGAATTTTTCAGAAAGGATTGTGAGAATATTAATTTGTGATGTGTAATTAGCTAGGCGTGTATGACTTGTACAGAAAACTACTCTTTCTCCAAACTGGCTTCAGATAAGAGAAGACTGTTATTAAATTTGATTGCTCATAGATTGGAGCATGTATTATATCCTGATACACTGTAGTTATGATAGAAAAAAGTAGTTTGAGGATATGTTATTACCCTGTCATGTCCTTGATTGTCCAAAGTCAGTGTGGTGGCAAGGAGTACCTTCTTTATCTGAAAGTAATCAATCCATTATGTCCCTTCTTGGAGAGAATTGAACTAGTTACCATTATCCATACATTGGGTAGCTCCTATTTAGATGAAAGCAGATTGTTCTATATTAAGATGCCTTTGAAAATAGGCAAAATGTGGCGGCCAGATCTCTGTTGGCTCCTTCCAACTGGGAACATAAGACACCTGTTCTGGCTAAGCTGCTTCCATTAGATTTCCAAATTAATTTCAGGTGCCAATGGAGCTATGACCTTGTCTAAAGGCCTATTGCAGATGCTGGAAGAAGTCCACCTAGAATTTAGTAGCAGCTTCAGTGCTATGGAATTCAATTGTTTGAAGAAGAATTTTAAAAATTGCTTTTAAATGTTAGTTTTTCCTTAATGGAGTTTTCCTATAATTTTAGTCTATCTTATGAATGTATGTATGTATGTATGTATGCATGCATGTATAAGTGTTTACAATATTCATAATATATTTTATATTTTAATTTATTGTTGCTGCTGTTAGCTGTCATGAGTTAGTTTAATTTGGAGTATGTGATAAATGAGAGAAAGAGAAAGAGAAAGAGAAAGAGAAAGAGAAAGAGAAAGAGAAAGAGAAAGAGAAAGAGAAAGAGAGGCAGGCAGGCAGGCAGTTTCAAATAGATAAGAGTGGGGGAAAGAGTTGAGCCCTGGGGCACCCCCACATAAGAGAGTTTAGGGCTGGACCTCTTCCCACCCCTCCCACAAGCACCAAATGAAACCAGCCTTGGAGGAAGGAGCAAAACAGTGGCCTCTATTCTCAATTCCCAGGATGCCATGCTCAATCATACTGAAAGCCATCAAGATATCTATGAGAGCAAGGAGAGATTCACACACACACACATCATTCTGAGTCCTTCAAAGGATATTCATAAGCACAAGCAATGCCATCTCAGTACTATAACTTGGCTTGTAATCTGGAATTTCAGCACTGTGATGGAGATATTTGTGGAAATTATAATGAATCTGCTCTCAGTCATAGAGTCTCGCTCCCTATTCATATTTCCATGCAAACACCCAAATAAAACAGCTAATGTTCATGTTGTTGAAAAGGAGTTGAAATTAGGTGTTAGTTTAGACTCTGATGGGAAATAGTTGTCATAGAAGAAGAAGGGATGATAGATATGAAATAGCAAAGGGGAACATCTTAAGAAAACACAATGGACAATTCTGGAAAGAAGAAGCTTAGAAATGGAGGTGATGGCTGGTGACCACAATCAATAACTTGGACCAACAACTATAGTGGCCCGGAAACACTGTTGAGTTCAGTTCAGAAGCAGGATGGCTAGTAATGCTAAAATGGATTAAACAGTCTTTGCCATGTTGAAGGCTGCTAGTTCAGGAGTTGTCTGGTCAATAAAATCCTTGAAGGCATAATATCAGGGAACAGTGGAAGAGGAAGAAGAGTAGCTAATATAAACATTACTGAGAACCTTTAGTTGGATTGAAATTAAAGGAAGAAAAATCAATGGTTTTACTTATCAAAGGATCATCAGCTAGATCAAGGCAGCTTCCTATTCATTTTGTTACGATAGAAGAAAACTTACCACTAATACCTGCAAAGCTTTTGTAACTCTTGCACAAGAAGAATGGGTTAGTGGTAGGATTAGACTAGAGCACATATTCTGTAATATACTTAGGCATATATTGTTGATAATACTTATAGTTAATAAGAGTTGAAAGCTGAAGTTCAGAAAAAAGTGTTCTTGCTTATCCTGAAAGAGCAAAACTGTTTTGACTGGCATGCAGTCAGCTAGAAACAGTAAATCATACTTGTAAAACTTAAGGCTGAAGAAATGAAACTATTTTTGCTGTGTTTTATCAGTTATTTGATTTTAAAAGGAAAGCGGATGAATGGAATGCTATTTTTCACAGTGGCACTATCTATGATTAAATTTACTTGGGCCAGTGAGAGTTTGGGCTATTATTGATCAGTTGTCAAAATAATCATTTATTTTATTAATTAGGTTTATATTCCATCATTCCTTCAAGATCTCAAGGTAGCATATATTAATAATCCACCTTCAATTTTATCCCAAATAATATGTCTCTGAGATAGGCTGGGATAAAAAATTATAATTGGCCCAAATCAATGTGTCTTCACCATCAAATGGATTATGATCCATGAAAATTTATGTAATACATAATTTAGTCTTTGTGGGATTATGTTTGCAAGCCTAAAGGAGATGGAAGAAAGGTAGTGAATAAGTTTAATGGATAAGATCAAAAAGATGTTCTCAGAAAAACTACCAGTTCTTAAAGAAAGTCAAGGTGTCTACCATTTCTCCATATCATTGTCAGAGAATAACCCAACCCAACTAATTAATCAATTAACTAAGGTATCAAAAGACAGTTGTTCTTGTACTAAAAACTAATATAGCAACACTTTAAGTCTCCTTGACTTTCTGTACAATAATTAAGCACTAAATCACACCAGTTTTCTTTTGAGAGACAATATACTTTTATAGAAATTAACTGCAGTGTGTTTACATCTTCATGCAGATTGCATCTAGTCTTGCTTCTAGCCAAAGTTCTACAAATGAATATCTTTGATCATTCTATTGATGAGATTTGTGACAAAAAGAAGTGTGCTGCCTAGCTGATTTGCTCAGACCCTTAGAGAGGTTTTTGATGCTGTATATTACCACATTCTTCTGAACAAGAGATTTGGGGTAGCCACTTGGAAGCAACACTTTCCCAATGGTCCCACATTTTTTGGGAGGCCTATCTAAAAAAGAATGATGTTGAGATACTTGCTTTGCAAATTTCCATGTTACTTAAACTAAATTGTTTGGAAGAAAGTACAAGCAATACACTATTGGCACACAGCTTCATCTCTTGGGAAAGGAGAGGAGGGGAGGGTCTCCCTGTAATCCTTTTGATTCCTGATGACCTCAAAGGCAATCTTAGCAACAATAAAGAAGTTATTTGCCATAATTTGCTGTCATGGCAAACATGCTTCAAAACAGCTTACAGCTCTTACAGCCAGTGGCCTCTCTTTAATCCTGATTAGTTTTATCAGTGTCAGCTAAGGTTGACAAGGGGCCATCAAATCCAAATCAAACAAACAGAAATTGAATCCAAGGGAACATTGCTTAAATATTGATCTGAGAATTTCAGCAAATTGGCTTCTTACTGGATCTGGTGGGTGACCGGAAATATTCCTTAGAGAACCTACTAGTGGGAAAGATAGCAAGGTTGGCTGAAGATGGAATCAACATCAGGAAATGAGTTTAAATCTGAGTTTAAAGTTTGACAAAATTGACATAGCTGGAAATTTAATGCTTCAGTCACATCCCCCGCTTTGAAATCCAACCTACTGCTATCTTCAATCAATCTTTTTTTTTTAAATTATCTGCTACATCTTAGGCAAACATATTTTAAATTCACTACTTCAAATAACCAGCAGCACCATTATGAAATTATCATGTTCAAGTGTTTCACACAGACCAATAGCTAATGTCTGTATTCTAAAAAGCAGGCTCATTCAAGCCAGTAATTGAATAAGGCCTTAAGATACTACTCCAGAAGGCTTTTGTTTTATACAAGTTTGAATCCCTTCCAAGACACCATTATGCATTCATTGTCATTCTCCTATTATATATAGACTTCTCTCTCAATACTTTGATGTTGATTTTCTACTGGCTCCATTTCTAAAGAAGTATATGTATATGGAGCTTCTATCATAATAAATAACATTTTAGTAGTCCCACTGAATGGTTGTGCCAAGGTTACCAGCTCTTAAAGCAGCCTACTTATGCCTTTATGAGCTGTTGCAATGTGAAATGGAATGCATCTAAGTAATCACTTGACAGTACATTTAGAATAACCAAACCTTAACCTCCCAGGAACTGGGTCAGTAAAAAATAAAGGGTGAGTGGTACCTTTATTTTCCATGAAGGACAATAAAGTTTGCACCACAGTCTTTCTATTAGTATTTATTTACTTCCTCATTGGAGTGCAGTCTCATTTGTGCTCATCCTCTTGGTCCTTACCCAATGTTTAGAGATAATGCATAATTATAACCTTACAGCATTTGAAGATTGCAGGGTTTAACAACAATATTTGATTTACAATAACATGGCTTTGAGAAACACCCCTTACATGGATGACAAACTGCCTGATATGGAACACAAATTGCTCCAAAATTGCTTTGCAAAATTGAAATCATTGTTAAATCCCATGGCAAATTCAGCACAAGATCTTCTTCCTCCCCTTTTCCATTTTTCTCATATAGTCTAGAGGAAAAGGTGTTAGCTGGTATAAGATGATGCTGAAACTATTTCTATGGTACTCTAAGCAAAATCACTTATATGTTCCACTTGTAAGTTGACTGAGAGAAACAATGACAGTATGAAATATGTCAATGCTATATCAGCTTCATTCATCATAGTATAGCTTCTTCCTTGGAAAACATCCCAAAATGCAAAATATCTGTGGGGGTGTAGCCTGCATGACATTGTATTAAATTATGGATTGATATGAATTGAACACAATACAACAATAAGGCATAGAAATAACAAAACAACATGTATTAATTTGGTAATAGAAAACTGATTTTTTAAAAACAAACAAACAAAGGTGATGTGCTAGACCCTGGAAACATTCCTTCAGCTGCAGTAAAAAACAATTGTCTGTCCTACCGCTAAAGGTGTTTTGCATCAATATTCTGAAACTATTGCAGTGGGCAAGGAGAATGGTTTGGAGTAAGAGGAGGTCAAACAGCTACAGTAAAGACAATCCAGATTTCTTTAATACTTGTGTTGTGCTCCTAAAAACTAGATAGCTCAGCTACCAAACCATGGAGATAGAGATGTTGCAAGTTACCTTAGAATCTGAGTGACCTTGTGTCATACTATCTTGCATGTTTGTAAAATCTTGGCTATGTCTAGCTGACACTGGGGGGGGGGGCTATGTCTAGCTCATACTGGGGGGAGGGCAGGGGGGAGGGGACTACCTACCAAATAATCAAATGTACCTAATACTATTGTTGGAAGAAATGTCCATCTGGGTTCAGTTCCAAGTGGGGAGAGAGACACTGGAAATATGGTTTAATGATAGACAGGAACGCATGGTTTGTCCTGGGCAATCGAGCAGGTGGAAGAGAGAGAGAGGAAGAGATTTATACCCTCTCTTGGGCACCACCTTAGAACTTCCTGTTCCTGTGGCAAGGAATGTATTCAATTGGTTGCAGTAAGACTCCCATGTGGAGTCATGTTTGTCTTGAAGTCAAGTTTGGTTGAAGTGTGCTGGGTGATGTAATGAAGGGGCTTGGTTGTGCCATGTGGTGACTTCTGTTGCTAGATGGGTAGAGGGCTAATCCTCTAATTACGTCCTGGAGGGTCATGTCTTAATCCCATCATCCTGGAGCTGAAGTGGGGTGGGCAGGGAGCTGCAGGGAGCTGCTTTGTCTTTGAAAACATATTTCTCCTTTTCTCATCCAGGGAACTATAATATATTCTGCCTTTTTAATATTTCCTAAAATATTTCATTCTTCTAAGAGGGGTGGATGCTAACTTCCTACAATATGGTAAGGAAACATGCCTCCCATGGCTTACAAGGCAAGCTTCCAGTACCATTATTGAAGCCCTCTGAATTTTCAGCAAGCAATATTTGGTATTTTTAAACCTTCTTCAAGAACACACAGTGAGCCAGGTTGGTATAGTGGCTAAACCATGAGGGTAAGAAATAGGAGGCTGTGAGTTCTATTCCCATCTTAGGCACAGAGCCAATTGGGTATTCTTGGACTAGTCACTTTCTCTCTCAGTTTAGGAAGGAGGCAACGACAAACCACTTCTGAAATTTTGGCAAGAAAACTACATGGATTTGTCCAGGTAGTTGCCAGGAATCAACACTGACTCGAATGCACCAATGTTCATAAACAAGAGCTCTCTCTCTCTCCCTCCCTCTCTCTCTCTCTCTCTCTCTCTCTCTCTCTCTCTCACACACACACACACACACACACACACACGTGTACAGAAACATATGCACAAGCAAACAAAATGGTAGCCCTGCATTTTGTAATGACATCACTTGGCCACCAAAGGAGGGATGAGGAAACAAATGATGAGATGATGTATGGAATTAGGTATGGGGCAAAGCCTACCTCATGACATCATAGTGCCATTTTATTCTGATGAAATCTCAGATACCCCTGCTTTCAACCCTCCCTTGCTAAAAGATTACCATTCTTGACATAAGATTGCTATTAGGAACTACTTCCTGAACCTTAGTCAACTCCTCATTACACAAGAAACAAGGGTAAAATGCTGAACGTACAAAGAAAGTACAAAGAAAGATGATAGTAGGGAAGAGGGTATCAAATAGGAGTGAAGAAAGCCTTGTGGCTAGTGAAGTGGAGTTGGGGAAAAAGAAAATTTGCACTGTAGCCAGAAAAGGAGAATGAATCCTATCTTTTTCCAAACTACAAAAGAGCAGCTATCGAGAGAAAAGTATACCTACTTTTCCTTCAAGATAAGCCATACTGTCTGTCTGCCTGTCTGCCTGCTGGTCCCCCAGATTTTTTATTCGTTTACAATCAAACAGTGTAGAAATGTCTCCGCTGCTCCTATTGCAAGAAACTGATCTTGAAAAAGATGCCCCTGTTTTTCAACTGCTTAGGAAGCCAAGGGATTAGTAAAGGATGTGTTTTTTGCTCTGGATAGGAGAGCAGAGAGAATTAGGAGTTTTCTTCAAGAGCAGCTCTCTGTATGTAGGTCAAATCACTTGACTCCACTTAAGCAGTGTTCTTCCTATGGTCCAGACCACAGATTGGGGCCAATTATAGGGAACAAGTGATTCCCTTGAAACAAAAGATTCACTGGCTACTGATCTATTTCTGGGGACAATTCAATGGGTTGGCTGTGATCAATATAAAGGCCTATACATCTTGGAACTAGATTGGTTTAGAGAATACATTCATCCATTTGAAGTAGTCAGAGGCTTAAGATCCATGGGAGAAATCTTTGTGACAATGTATCCTGTTGCTCTTGGGAGAAAGACTGACCCACAATTCACTTGCCTTAGGTTTTATTGCAAAGGTGCATTGGCAAATATTAAACAATTTAATTATCATGTAGTACAGTTCTACAGTTTGAAAATAATTGCAGAATCTTCCGTTTTAACCTACTCCCTCTTCTACCCCAAAAGAAGCATCAGGCACCAGTGCAGCATGTGGGACGGAGAGTTTTCAGCTTCCTTAGGACGAGACCTAATTCCTTAATCATTCATCAAGAACTGGCTTAGGTAAAACCAGGTACAGGAAAAGATTGGCAACACGCACACAGAGCACACACATACCCTGAACAGTTCAGTATTGATCACCTCAGGGTTTTTTGTTTTGTTTTTGCCATATGGACTTAGGACAGGAGAAGCAAGCTAGCTTGAAATGCGAATAGAAAGGCTTGGCCTGCTGCATAGCTATCTCTAGCAATCTTTGTGGTGCACCTCTTCATCTCTTGGTATCATGTTAGTCAGCAGCAAACTAAGGAAAAAATGGCAATGGAGGAAAATTAGCAGCAACTAAAGAAAGCAGCATTTTAAAATGGGCAAGAATTGCTGGGCAGATCCCAGCCCTGGCTACTTCATCACCATGATTATGACATGAATTTTGTATATGGCAAAGCTTGGATTGAGAGAAAATACTGAATATACTTCCAGACTGGCTGCAAAAAATCCAGAGCAAGAGAGTCTCCTGTGTTTAATTTGTTTTTTTTAATCTATGTTTCTGCTACTTTGTGTATTGAATGTCTATTATTATTTGTATTTAAGTTTTTTAATTAATGTAAATGTTTATTATAACATTGTAATATATATTATAACAAATTAAAATATTGTGTGTGTGTTATTATGGTTATTATTACTCTGTTGCTTTGCATGTGTACTGAGAGCTTTTGCACTTGAGACAAATTCCTTGTATGTCTAATCACTCTTGGCCAAATCTTCTCTTCTCTTCTCTTCTCTTCTCTTCTCTTCTCTTCTCTTCTCTTCTCTTCTTCTTCTCTTCCATTCCATTCTATTCATTTTCCCTGGCAATATGGGTTATTACTTAAAGAAAATTCTACCTAGTGTGCTGCCCTCTTGTTGCTAGGTGGTACAAAAAAGGTGTCTCTTGGAGAGCTGTGAAAAAAAGTCTTTGTTAGATAATATACTATATATGAGTTTTCAATGAAATAGAATCACCATTTGTATTAGTCTTGATCTTAGATAAGACAAATGCATTAAAGCCACTGCTTATCAGGAATAATGCCTTATTTTTTTTCTATCTGTCCCAGAGGTTTTCAGGGTGCTATTTTAACACTAACTAAAAGGGAGATTTGTTCATTCTTCAAATTAAACACCATTTGCTGTGTTCCCAGAGGCTAGGCAAGAGCAATGTATCGTGCATGAGTACAAGCACGTGAATTCCTTTGGACTTATTTAACAAGCATCCACTTTCCACCCTTCTATATGAGTGTTTGTAACAAGTAGTAAACATTTTGAAGTGTGTTTCAGCATGAACAAGCAGTAGACAAAGAATTCTGGCATGAGAATATATCACACATATGCAGGACTGTCACCATTTTAAACTGTGACATTTTGGAGAGCATAATCTGGTGATCTGAATCATCAAATAGTTGTCCAGTGCTGGATGGCTCAAGATGCACACTGACATACTGGAATATGTTAGAGCAGATAACTAGAAAGACAAGTGGCCTAGAAATGAAATGTTTTGAAGGTAAGTGAACAGCTAATAATGTTTAACCTTGGAAATTAATACAAAAAGGAAACATAATGGAGATTTTCAAACTGCAATTGGGGGGGGGGATTTGAAACTGCTAGATTTCTTCTCTGTGGGTTTAGAGAGCAAGACTGGGAAAGTATGGGGAAACAGTTTGACAAAAACAAATCAATGAAGAAAAAACAAAAAGACCCCAAAATTACGTTTTTGAATATATAGGAAAGGAACAGGGGCCTGGTGGCTCAGCAGACTAAAGCAGTGTTATTAACTGTTATTAACATCAGCTGTCTGCAATTACTGTAAATTCTGCGGTAATTCTGGTGGGCCTAACATGAGGGGTCTGAATCAGAGAAGACACTCATGCAGTGTTTTCTCGGGATGAGAGCCCAGAGCTGACTCCGAAACCCTCCTTTATTGCAAATCAAAAGCAAGAGATAAGGGAAGCAAGCAATTGGGTTGTTGGGATTCATTTTACACATTCGTATGGGTGCATTCCATTCTTATTACGCATATACTGGGAGGCCGCTCTCTTGAAGGCTGGCGGTACCAGGAGTGGGGTGATACCAGGAGTGGGGTAATGTTTTTCTAATCCAAGTCCCGTGTACGTGTTACAACTGGGCAAGCCAGTCTGCACGTGCACCATGGTTTATGAGTTTGATTATTCCCACATCTCCTCTGTTTTTGTTTTTTGGTACACGAATTCAGTTTCGTCTTCAGACGTGACATGCATATAGGTCTTCTCGTCTGTTGTCTTTCCCTCTTTTATCCACTCCGCCATTTCCGAGTCGTTGTCCTCTATGGGCAGAGTTAACAGGGATTGCCGTTCGACCTGTGTTTGGTTAATTATCATTACATTTTGTTTGGGGCTTGGGAGAAAAGAACACATCATGGTTATAAGGGAAGGAATACATTGAATGCAACAGCATAAGCAGACTAGCAAGATTACAATCATTAATACAGCAGATAATATATTTTTCAACCATCCCATTCCTGGGAGCCATGACCACATTGCAGCCCAAATGTCAGAAAAGTTTAAACTTTCAGGGTACTTGCCGATGGGGTTATCATTGATCAAAGAGCGCATGTTGTAGATTATTGTGGAGATATTGGCCTGGGGATCCGGTACATACACACAACATGCGGGACCCACCAAGGCACACACCCCTCCTTTAGAAGCTAACATGATGTCAACTGCAAACCGGGTATGCAAGGAAAAGGTTCTGAGGTCGCCGAATTGTTTGTTTATCATGGTGAGGGCATCGGTGGTCCCATTGAACATGGCGACTGTCCAGTTGTTGAGCTGGCCAATGTCATAAGCATTCCAGCCAGCTCCCAAGGTAGGGATTAAAGCCCGTATAGCTATCATGTACCATGGCATGTCGTAGCTGAGACCACCTTCTCGTTTAGCCCGGGTGTAATATTGTGGACTATGTCCTTTAGTATGTTGTGGAATTTCTGACAACTTAACTACCATAGGTGTGACTTTCCCTAGAGTGCAGGTACCACTCCATTCCATGGGAAGAGAGCAGTATGCCCGTGTGCCACAAAGGACCCACCAATCGTTTGGTAACGCATAGGAGATGTTGTTCTGCTCTTTGCTCCAGTTGTACATTGTTACAAAGCTTTCGCACAGATTATATTCCCCTACAGGTAACAGGAAGGTGTTCATAGGGCAAGTAATAGGTACTGGCATAGCCTGCGCGCATGGATGGTAAACACCAAGATCTTTACTTGATGCAGTTCGAATGTGCGATAGGTAGAGGTCCGCAGGGAAAGGCACGTGAATTTTAACACTGTCCATGTATTTTCATGTGGAGTATGAAGCGAGGTCATTTATAGATTGTGCTTTGTTCAATGGGGTCGCTTGTAGCATTATTCCTGCTCTCGCGTCCGATGGTATGGGGGCGCACATCCAACACTTGGAGGAATTAGTCTGTTGGCTGAGCGAGAGCATGTCCTTGAGATAGACATTGTCCTCCCAGCTATCTGGCAGCATCAGTAGGCAAGTTGCAAGGGGGATGATGACAAGTAGAAGGAGCATTGAAGGCAATGGAGACATCCTCCTCTGTTTTTGTTTTTAGCTGATAAGGTCTTACGTGTCTGCCGGGAACCCAGATGGTCTGGTTATTGTACTGGACTGCCGCGTAGCCTCGCCCCCAGGTGAGAAGGTTTGCTGGGCCGTGCCAGGCGGGATCGGGAAGTCGCTTGAAGTAGACCTTTGGTGGATCGGCTACTGCAAGTGGAGAAGCAGAAAAGTGACGAGTCGCAGCCGCAGCAGGAGGCGTCCCCGTCAGATTAAGAAAGTTCAAAGTATATATACACAGATTAAGTCTGTTCTGCAGCAGCGGGAGGCTAGGGGGAAGCTTTCCCTGTGTCTGATTGTATCTGTCCAGGGCATGTTTTAAAGTTTGATTGGCACGTTCTGCCAGTGCCTGGCCCTGGGAATTGAACGGTATGCTAAATTTGTGAACAATGGACCATTGCCTACAGAAGGTGGCGAAGGCAGCACTAGTGTAGGCCGGGCCGTTATAAGTTTTAAGTTGTTTTGGGCATCCCAAAGCTGCGAAGGTCCGAATACAATGATTGATAACATGTTTGGCTGTTTCGCCCCTCTGGGGGGGGTTGCCATGATAAAACCTGAAAAGGTATCAATGGAAACGTGCAAATATTTCCAAGGGGCAAAGGATGGATATTGCGTGACGTCCATTTGCCAGAGTTGACAGGCTTCCGTCCCCCTGGGGTTCATGCCCATGGGGAGGGAGGTGGCCTGCTTACTACAAGTGGGTCATTGCTGTAAAATAGCAGTTGCCTCTGCTTGAGTAATTCCAAATTGCTTCATGAGCGCCTTTTTGTTTTGATGAAAGTAGGAGTGACTCTCCCAAGGAGAGAGTGAAGACAGAGTCAGAAGAGAGAGGCTAGATGCAGCCGTATCGGCCATGTCATTGCCCTCCTGGAGAAATCTAGGAAAAGGTTGATGACTTCTTATGTGGGCAACAAAATAAGGGTGCGTGCGTGCATATATGAGGGACTGTAAGGTTGTAAAGAGAGAGGTAAGATTGTCATCCAAAGAGGGGGACAGATAAGATTGAAAGATAGTTTTTACTATCTGAGTAACATAGAGGCTATCAAGAATCAGGTTAAACAGTTCCATAGGGAACTGCTGAAAGGCGAGGATGGCAGCAGATAACTCAGAGCGCTGTGCCGAGGTCTGGGGTGGAGTGATTCTGGTGTGCCACCCATCAAGATACCACGCACAAGCGCCCCGGGTCTTGCTACCATCCGCGAAAGCAGTGATAGCCTGGGGAATGGGCCCTGATCTTAGTTGAGTATCCCATTCCACCGGAACCTGCCGCAGAAGCTGAAAGCAGGGATTCGGCGGGGGATGGCAGGAGATGGCCCCTGGCCACTCCGTGAGGGCGATTTGGAGAGCCTCAGAGTTGGTGTATAGGGTTTCCCATGTGGAAAGGGCACAGGGAACATAGAGCATAGTAGGCTCGACTCCAGCTAACTGTTTGGATCTAAGTCTTCCTTTTGCAATGAGAGAAGCAAATTGAGAGGGCTTTTGAGTGATGGTATTTCTAGGGGTATGCGGTAGGTGTAGCCATTCCAGGATGCGTACAGAGCCTGGGTTCTGAATGATGGCTGTCGTGGGGAGGTGTGGAGTATTTGTCACTGCGTTCTTGTATTTCCCAGCTGAGCTGTCATTTTTGGTCTAATAGGCTTACTGTAGTTTTGCCAAGTTTTGTTATCAGTATTAAGTGCGCAAGCGTGCATTCCTTTCTAGCCTCCATTATCACTTCTTCTTCCTCCTTTGTTCTCCTGCCAAGAGGTCAGGCAGGAACGCCGGCAAGATGTAGCCAATTAATTAGATAGTAAGAGTTATCTTTATTTTTTTTTTACTTTACAATAAAATGAGTTTTCTCTTAGAAATTCTTCGGGTTTTATTTTCTTAATGTATACATTCGAGGAAAAGCCTCGGTCCAAACCTCTAAACCAGGGTGCGATTATCCCAGAGCCAGGATGGGATCAATCAACTCCCTGACAGTATTGATGATGACAATTGAGAATGGCTCATTGGATACACAACGGTTCACCCATTGAGCATGTACGGCTGATTCAATTTGTGAGAATACATCCTTTTGTGTGGGTGTAAGAATGATAGGGTCAGATGGATGCTTTCCTTGTGTGAGGGCAGAGAATAAAGGTGCTAATTGTGCTGTGGTAATGCCAAAATAGGGGCGAATCCAATTAATTGTGCCTAGGTATTGTTGAAGCTTAACTAAGGTAGTCCTTTGAGAGAGGCTTATGGAAGGAAAGGCTGGAGCTGCATGAGAAGAGAGCAATTTATGGCCAAGTTAGGAGTAAGGTCCCCTGTGTTGTATTTTTTCAGGGGCTACCTTAAGGCCTCCCCTTGTGAGTAGGAAGACAAGTTGGGGTAAGGTTTCAGCAATGGTGCCTGCAGGCCTCGGTGCGGCAACGAGGATATCATCCATATAATGATAGACGAGGAAGTGGGGGGAAAGAATTCTGTATGGTTCTAGGATAGCATTGACATAGGCTTGACATATGGTAGCGCTATGTTTCCCGACTGGGCAGAATTTTGACTTGATCGACATTGATTGGCCCAATGGAAGCCCTTTTTGCATTTTGGACACACTGTTTTTGGTTTCACCGCAGGATTGTTATTTTGTCAAGCAGCGCCTCCGCCTGGGGCACGGCATTGTGACTTAAAATGGCCAGGTTTTCCGCAATTGAAACAGTTGCCAGAAGGGTGAGAGCCGCCTTGTTGTAAGGCGGCGGCGAGGGATTCCATAGTGAAAGCCTGAGTGCCTACTATCTGGCAAGCTTTGAGATAGTCAGCAAGAGTAACACCGGGCTTAGTAGAGAGCGGTTGTAAAATGTGACTGCAATCGGCGTTAGCGTTCTCATAAGCCAATTTTAGTAGCAGTTCTGACCTAGCGACCGGGTTGTCAATCTGTCGCTCCACTGCCTTTTGCAATTCGTCTATGAAATCATCATACAGCTGATTGGGGCCTTGATGGATTTTTGAGAATGAGGCAGTGGGGATGCCAGACACTTCGTCGGTCTTATCCAAAGCACGTAACGTGGCAAGACTGACAAGCGGGAAACAGCTTGAGGGACTTGTATCTGAGCAGTGATAAGGGCAAAAGCGCTGGTGCCTGAAATGTGGTCCCCCATTACCCCAGCCACTCCGGCCATCCGGGTGACATTTTGAGCCTCCCAGAGGAAGTCAGACTCCCACACAACATACTGTGGTCCCGTGAGGATCATTCTCAGCAAGTCTCTCCAATCTTGGGGAGTCATGACAAAGGACACAGCCAAAGAGTTCAAGAGTCCTTTAGCGTACGGAGATGTAATTCCATACATTGCCACAGTGGTTTTTAAGTCCCGAATTGTTTTTAATGGGAGCGGCTCGTACTGGGGAACAAGGGGCCCTTGACCAGCAGGGTTAGGGACAAGCACAACCGGGAAAGCGGAACATTGCGCGAGCTCGTCAGGATCCAGAAGACCCTGACTGCGGGCTTGAGCCATGGCCACAGCAACGGCACTTACAGGCACAGGGGAAGGAATGGGTCTGGCAGGGTCGGCGGGCGGAGTGCAAGGAGTGGTTGGGGCAGTTACTGAAAACGCGCTCTTTTCCTCGGGCTGTTCTTCCTTTTTGTAGGGGGGTGGAAGCGCAGGGGCGATCGCAGCCTCTGCTAAACCCTTTTCATGAATCCTGGGGCTCTGGGGCTTTCGTGGAAGTAAGTTCCCAATCATCTCCACATAGCCGTTTTGAGCGAGCCCTTTTCCGGGTAAGCCAGACAGTGTTGCCAAATGTATTTGAGCAATCCAATTAGGTCCTTTTTGGACAGTATGGGTAATATTTTACCATTATTTTTTAGAATAATAATTGAAACCTTGATTAGTTTGCTAAGCTCTTGCAAGTGCACTGTCTGCTGCTTAGAAAACCCTCCTCCCATACTCACGAGGGGATTGTCGTCTTGCTTCGGACGAAATCGTGTGCACAGCCTCTTCCAGGCGATGAGTACAGGAGGTCCAAGGGACGTATAACCATTGAGGTTATCACGTCGGGGTCACCAGTTGTGGTAATTCTGGTGGGCCTCTCATGAGGGGTCCGAATCAGAGAAGACACTCACGCAGTGTTTTCTCGGAATGAGAGCCCAGAGCTGACTCCGAAACCCTCCTTTATTGCAAATCAAAAGCAAGAGATAAGGGAAGCAAGCAATCGGGTTGTTGGGATTCATTTTACACATTCGTATGGGTGCATTCCATTCTTATTACGCATATACTGGGAGGCCGCTCTCTTGAAGGCTGGCGGTACCAGGAGTGGGGTGATACCAGGAGTGGGGTAATGTTTTTCTAATCCAAGTCCCGTGTATGTGTTACAATTGGGCAAGCCAGTCTGCACGTGCACCATGGTTTATGAGTTTGATTATTCCCACAAAATTCGAATCCCACCAGCTCAAGGTTGACTCAGCCTTCCATCCTTTCTAAGGTAGGTAAAATGAGGACCCAGATTGTGGGGGCAATAAGCTGACTTTGTATAAATATACAAAAGTATGAAGGCTATTGCTTAACGCATTGTAAGCCACCCTGAGTCTCCGGAGAAGGGCGACATATAAATCAAATTTTAAAAAAAACCATGGCCGCAGAAGTCTAAGTCTCCATGTACCACATCCTTTCTCCATCATGCAATTTATTGTTAATTTGAAGGTAAGAAATTCAGTTCCACCATTTGTAGGGTAAAATTTGTTCCAACTAAGAATACTGTATGTAGACTGGTAGTAAATTTTGCTTAAAAAGCAGTTTTAGCTTCAGAAGAATGCTATTGATCTAGTCCACTTTTATAGCTGGAAGTATTTATTTCTATTTGTTTTTCTTGTTTCCTCATTCTGATGAAGAAAACAACAGCCGAACAACAGAGGGGAGAAGAGGCCACAGAAAATTGATGATTCATGGTATTTCTTGCAGAAAGAAATGATGAAAGCAAGACGTGGCAGGACTGGGGGGAAAATTGCAAGGCATTTCAGTATTTTGTTCTCAAGTTGAAGGGTTTTTTTTTAAAAAAAAATGGATTTGTAAAAATACACATACAAGTGTTGTCCCATTTTGGCGACAGTACATCAGTGATTATGTATACTTCATATGCAAGGAGACAATGAATATAACAATAGCCATAAACACAAACAATTAATACATCACATAAGAGAATACTGCAGTCCACTACCTATGTTAATCCTTCATATGGAATTCAGCCTTTTGCTTCTGAGCCAGGTCACCAACATGACAAATGGTGATACCTATTTAATAGATTCCATGTGGCCAAGAACCATATGGTTAACATGTGTTTCTTCTATTGGCCATTCTGTGGATTCTAAAAACAACAACAACAACAATCCATTCAACTTGAAAAATGAATGATAAGGAAGTAAACAAGAAATGATAACATCCCCAGTTGAAGATTAATGGGACCCAAGATACATTCAGAATTGAACCATTAAAAAAAACACTTAGAACAGTTGCAACAATTGGAATCTGTTGTCATGACCCTATTCCTTCCTGTGCAGAATGCAAAGCCTTCTTTCACCCCTTCTTTCTTTTTAACTCTTTTCTATCCCTTTTTTCTTCTCCCAAGCCCATTTTTCATATAGAGATAAATGTAGTGGTGAAATCCTCCGAGGTCTGCCACCGGTTCGCTGCACGCACATGCATTTTGTGCATCAAATGTGCACTGTGTGTGCATGCACACCACAGGCGCTACCACACAGCACTGAAAAAGGAGGCTTAAGAAGGTAAGTAGAATAGTGAGGGGGAGAACAGCTGTGCCATGTGATTTAGATTCCTTAGAAAGCAGGATTTCCTGCTTTCTAGAGAATATAAATTGTGTGGCACAGTTGATCTTTGGAAATACCAGTTCAGACGAACGGGTAGCATTTTTTTTACTACTGGTTCACCCAAACCAGTGTAAACCGGTAGCATTTCACCCCTGGATAAATGTAGATTACACTTTCAACCCTCCAACACTGTTCTTTTCTTCTTAGAAGATAATTCTGAGATGCATATTGAAATTCTGCAGAGGGTTTTTTTTTTTTAGATATCCTTGCTTTTAGGAACTTCAAGTATAAATTGTATGCAATGAGGTTATATATCGAAAAACAGGACTTTTTTTTTATTTCAACTAAAAATAAAAGATCTATTTTATTTCAATTAGACACACATCCCCAGACTTCAAAGCACATTTGCAGCACACTTTGTACATCCATTTGCAAGTATTTTGTTCCCCGATGGAAAATAAATTACACAAAAAAGTAGTTTCCAGGTGAAGACTGGTGGCAAGTGAGACATCCCTGCAAGCAATTCTATGACTGGGAACTTCACCATGGTGGAATCTTCAGCCATGAGCCAGTTTCTGGGTGATAAAGATGTCTCTGGAGATAAGTTCAGTGGCTTGGGAACCAAGAGATTTGCAATGCTTTCTTAACCATTGTCCAATCTTAATGGACATTTGACTGGGGAAAAGCCTTATTTTCTTAAAATCTTTAGACATAATGATTTTACAAGCTAAGAGAGATATTCCAAAGAGCTGTGAAGATCAAAGATTCTCAGTGAATGCCTTCTTTTTGAAATTAAGAAGAGGGAACCCCTCCCCCCACTATTTTAAAGGGTTTTAATTTAAAAGCAAATGGTTAACAAGATTGTGATCAAAGAAAGATTTAAATGGATAAAGGGAACAGTGGTTTAAAAAAACAGAAGAAATATATTTTTCTGACAAATGTGCCTTTGAAAATAGCAAAATTAATTGGGCTCACATGACTGGACTTTTGTGGGAATGTTGATTGTTTATTATTAAGGACAGTAGATAATTGGTGGATTTTACAAAACAAGAAGACAAGAATAATGTGAGCTAAACTGAGTCTGTAACTACAGAGAGCTACTGTAATTGGGAGTAAATTGATAAAGGCAGAGGAAAGCAAAACAGAACAAAATAAAGGAGAAGTCTGCCTTTTATTTTCACCAAAGTAATCAACATACTTTCACTTTCTCACAATGGCAATCACAAGGAAAACTGCTAAATTAGAAGAAGAATGCAGGGACTAGTTTATGGATAAGGGCATTTTCTGCAAATTTATTGAAGAGTTTGAAGAATTTGGCAAAAAGATTACTGAAATGGTTAAAAAGGAAACGGAGGAAGGATATGCAGGAATTAAAAAAAGATGTAACAAAAAAGGTTAAGAAGGTTGAAGAATCTGTATGTCATTTGGCTACATATTTAAAATAAATTACTGTCAAACTGGAAGCTTTGGAAAATAAAACAGAAATAGAAAGATAAGGAAGATTGGCAAGCTGGCATTACTGGAATTGAGAAGAATAGATTTTTGCTTAAAATTTAGAGCAATTGAATGAAAACACGGAGAAGGTATCAGAGAAAAGATAGTACAATCTCTAATTTCCTCAACTGGGAGAAAGATGACACTGAAACAGAGAAAATCTACAGGATTAATACATGTTTTGCAAAATTAAGAAATTTACGACCATTATAGCACCCCCATGGGCACATGATCAAAATTCCAATGCTTGGCAATTGACTCATATTTATGACAGTTGCAATGTCTCAGGCTTATGTAATCACCTTTTTTGACTTCTGACAAGCAAAGTCAATGGCGAAGCCAGATTCACTTAACAATTGTGTTACTAACTTAATAACTGCAGTGCTTCACTTAACAACTCTGGCAAGAAAGGTCTTACAATGGGGCAAAACTCACCTAACAATTGTCTCACTTAGCAACATAAATTTTGGGTTCAATTGTGGTCATTAAGTCAAGGACTGCCTGTATATAAATTCTTAACTACATCCAAAATCTATATTGACTGATGATTATGATATGTTTATACAAAAGAGGCATTACCAAATACTTTCATATCACAATGTTTTGAGGATGAGTTTTTACAAACTTTACACAAAAAATGAATATTATTCTACAAAATAGAAGCATTCTTTATAACTAGAAAGAGGCTAATATAGAGGGACAATATTTGACTTTAACAAGAAACTATTGAGGAATGTCTTTATTGAATAATGTTTACAAACTGTTTACCACTATTTTGTCTGAAAGATTAAAGATAATTTTATATAATTCTCATGAAGATCAATGCTTCTTTTTAACTAAAAGACAACTACAAAATAATATTAGAAATGTGTTGAATATTATGGAATATTCGAGCAACAAAATGCAAAAAAAACCCAATCTGCACTGATATTCTTATATGCAGAGAAAGACTTTGACAATTTGAATTGGATTTTTCTATTTATAACTCATATGAATTTTGCAGATAATTTTATTAAATGAACAAGATTGATTTACATTTCTCAGAAAGCACAAATGATTATTAATGGACAATTACCAAAACCTTTTGAGATTCAAAAAGGGACAAGACAAGGATTTCCACTGTGTTGACTTTTGTTCGTTTTGAAACACAGAATAGAATAGAATAGAATAGAATAGAATAGAATAGAATAGAATAGAATAGAATAGAATAGAATAGAATAGAATAGAATAGAATAGA